>JAQFVV010006436.1:1056356-1063856 GCA_028023455.1 Epiperipatus broadwayi | reverse complement strand
AATGACTGTCATGAACTTAGAATTATGACTGACTTTTTGCTTGCTAGATCAGACTTTAAAAATACATTAAAAATTACTAAATTCATGCTAGGTTATACATCAATGAAACTATATCTGATGATGAAACATAGGTGGGATATAGCTGATTTGGTGAAACCATACCCAGGAAATTTATTGGATCCACAGATAATATGAAACAGGAATAAATGTCTGCTCTTATAACCAAAACCAAACTTATTACTATCAAGCAGGAAAATCATCTACACTAATGATAATATTAAAGACAACAGTACAGATTATTGAAGTATGTAAATATGATAAATACATTCACCTTGGTGTGACCATATCTAGAATGTACTCAACCAATTCATTACCATAAAGCAGGAATGATCAGTTACTTGCAGAACCAATATATGAACTAGTCTCATAAAAAACATAACTTAGCAATGCAATTTGATTAAAGAAGGAATGGACAATAAGTAATACTTAATATGAAAGCTTAGAAATTAAAAGAACAAAAACAAGCATGAGTAGCCACAATATAGATTTAAACCAGTGGTCATATATTTCTTTACTTGGGTAAATAAAGGCCTAAATGGTTCATTCAATAAAAATACTTAAAAAAAAACAACAACAAAAGATTGGAAGAATCCCTGCTTAATTGAAGGTTCATTCTAGTGATCATACTCACATATATTAAGAAATATAATATCCATATGGCAGCTCGAGAGGTCTGTGATTTGATATATAATTATAATAAAAATAAATCCTAGATATAATATAGAATAAAATATCTTTAACTAACAACAAAATAATATATGACAATAGCTATAATATAATCATATAATCATAACATATAAAAGCTCTTTTCGTCAATTTTTAAATTTTTGCCCTTTTCAATATGTCTTGGTTAACTACAAATATAACATATATTGCATATCTTTATAATAACATATATTATATAACCCTTCATTCATTTTTCATTATCCAAATATTAGTTAAATTATTTGATGTTTTATAAATGCTTATACAATTATTTCTGTTATAGTTAATGTAATTAGTTTCATGTATTTTCCTTCTATTAATTTCTTTAATATAATTTAATGGACTTATATTTTTAAGACAATTTATTCTATGTCCATATTATAAGTAGTGAACATATAATGCAGATCTGTCATCTCTCCTATTAATAGCATTATTATGTTCTTTAGCCCTTTCTTCTAATTGTTTTGCCATATGTCCATAATAAACCATACTGTAAACCCTATAATAATTTTATATATTATACCTTTTTTACATTTTATATCAACTTTTATTTTATAATTTCCTAATAATATATCAAGACTTTTACTGTTTGACAAAAGAACAAAATTTTTGAGGAGTTGAAATAGCTATACTCATTTTTGAATGGTTGTATATATTATCTATTACACATAAAACAAAATCAATTACTTGTCTACACAGCCACTTTTAATATTTTAGCCAGAGGATTGATTTACATGAGAAAATATAATCAAATGCATGCAGATAATTGTTTTGCTTTTTTTTACTTTGTTTATATGTTTTTTGTTTATATTGCACCGGACAAAAGCTTCGGACTCACATATACTGACCACAAGTGCACCATTAGTCTGAAAATCAGAACTAGACATTTATTTTAAGGGTGGACAGGATATGTGAATCGAATGCGCCGGACTAGCTCAATCAAGCAAATGAGATCTATGTTTTGTTCAGAGAGTTGGAAAGGTAGCAACAGAAAACAAAATCAATTAAGTAAAAATGAATAATTATTTTATTAGTAGCATGGTTAAATAAACATAAATCTAAATAACAATCTTTAAAGCACACTTAAAATATGTACTACACGTACATTTGTCAAAATTAAACTAAAATATTTTATATGGTCTTGAGAACGATTTTCTGTGTGTGAAAGAGTGCAAAATACTGACAGTAGCAGAAGTATTAGTAAGTATACAGTGATCTCACGTAAGAAAAGGGAGGTTAGCTTCCTGCTTATAACCCATAGTTAGGAGAAGGCTGGATCTCCGTATTTGAGATTTATGCAAACTTATGTCGAAACAGAAGAAATGTGATGGTAGCTTCCAAAACATTAATAATAATAAAAAGAGTGTTGAAAGTTATTACTTTCAATCGATTGACCTCCCTCTGAGTTAGACAGGCTAGGAGCTCACGATCTACCTATTGAGAGGGTTAAAACAATTGTACGTGCCCCTAATAAACGAATTGGAAGCTTGAAGAAATAAAACTAAAAACTATTATATTTCATAATAGTCTATTATAAATAATTAAAGTTTCATGACTTAAGTAGAACTAATAATAAAATGGGTCACGAGCCAGAAGTCAATTAAAATAGTCTGTAATATCCAGACTGCTTTCTATAATAAAAGGAATGTGAGATTATAAATAAAACTATACTATTTTACTTACTAAGACTTAAATAGGATGGACAGTAATAGATTTGAAACTAGCACTCGTTAAAAAAAAAATCAAGCACATAGAAATCGAATTATATAAAATAAAACTTAAAGCACATTTATATTTCAAAAAAGGAAATCAAATTTAAGACAAAATTATTTAAATTGTAAAATGTCAGGTACTTTAATAATTTATTTAAATGCTAGTGCACTAGACTTCTTAGGTATAGTCCGTTGCTCTGGATTCACTGACGGTAGGCTTGGGTGAGTTGGTTAGTGGTTTCTTTAGAGCCGGTTCTTATGGCATTATAGGCAGTTAATGGAGACACAGAAAGCGCAAATCTGTCCTGGCAAAAAGCTTAGCACATCATGATAGAGAAAAATATGTCTACGGGAGATTTAATATTCATTCTAGATAGAATAATTACTGGATCAGCTTTTAGAATATGCAGGAATCGTTCTTTCCAAGTATTTTTGGCAGGAATAGTTTGTGCAAGTATCTCTCAGAGTTGGTGGAAGTATCTCAGAGGTTGTGCAATTCTCTCTTTCAGAGTTGGGGTCTGTCTCTTCGAGCTGGTGCAAGTACTCTAGCTACTGCGAGATAACCCAATGGCCTCATTAAGCCTGTTATAGCTGAATCATATCTCAACCAATTACAAAACTTTTCTTTTTAATTAAAATTTAAAAATTGGCTATCTAGCTAACAATAGTTATCTAATTAACGAAATAAATTGCCATTTACAGATCTAGGAATTAACTAATGAAAAATTCTTTTCTTTTTGTTTTCTTTCTTTCTAATTATTCTTATCAATCTAAATCCTAAATCCGAAAAGCAATTTATACAATTTACTTTTACATAAATTTAACGAAAAAAAGTAATCTTAGTTTTCTTTTTTCAAAATTAAAATTAAAAACCAAATATAACTATGGTATTAAAATATAATTCCCACGTACATACATATATATTTGTACAAGCATTAAAAAAAACTTTTAATCAAGTTTTTACAAACGAAATCTTATATAAAAATTTATTTTCTTTTCTTTACCCTATAAAACTATAATTTTTGTAATGGTGTTTTAAACATCCATTACAATATATATTTAATAGGAAATATGCCTATATGTTTGAAAAAAAAAAGGTTTTAATAGATATCTTTTTGCAAGTTCTTACTTATGGATCTGAGACATGGGTGCTTAACAAAAGATCAACTCAAAGACTTTAGACTACTCAATGAAGTTTGGAAATATGCATGTTAGTAGTAGCAAGAAGATTTTGAACATAAAATAAAAGAATGAGACAATAAACAGGTGTTACTGAAATCACTGAAAGAATTAACAGGCTAATGTGGAATTGGGCTGAACATATTGCTGGAAGAGATAATAAATAGATTGATTATCAAAATTTTAAACTGAATTCCAAGAGAGTAAGAAAGATCTAAAAAGAGATCACATGTGAGATGGATGGATAAAATAAGGACGTCTGCTGAAATGTTGTGGAGAGATTGAAGAAGATGCATTAAACTTAGAGCGAATATCATCCTGCAATGGATTGATAATGATTGAAATTGATGATGATGACATATATGGAGATATGGGGTAATAAACTCTTCAAATATTTATATTAAATTTAATTAGATATTTTGTAATACCACCTGACTGCAAACACAAAAATTAATTTCATTTATAATTGCAGCCCTATATCAGATAAATAGATACATATAGTAATATTTATGAGATCCAATGCCCAAGCAGCTGGAAAAATAAACATAGCATTATTTAAATCATCCTTAATTCATATCCAGTATTCAATTTAATAATTTTGTGCTGTGAAATCATCATATACAGGGTATATGTAATATTAGAATTAAACAATGCTAATTAATCTATAATATTTTGCAATGATGAATTCTGCAAGTGTCATCTATATTAAATTTAATTAAACATCTCATGATATCATTATCCAATTTCAAAAAAGGAGAAAAATTGATTTCTATGGTATGTAAGAAATTCATTGTTCCAAAATATTAGGCACTGCTATGAAACAGTAAGATATACCTTACCAATCTTAGTTTCACATTGCCTTCCTGTTTCCTATCCTCATGCCTTATTTAAAACCCTAATTTTATCATATTGTGTGTGTGCTGGGTATATTTACCGAAATCCCGCCCTAATTTATATGTCTAATGGGGTGCCCGGGGTTTTATAATAATTAAAATTGTCTTAAACGGTTTTATTTTCAAACTGTTGAGTATATATTACATATATATGCTTGTACAGTAAAGTAGGTCACATATTCTCATCTACACACATACTGTGATAATATTTAAAATTTATGAAAATATTTTATTTAAAATTTGTTGTTTTTGAATCTGTTTATTTTGTGATGTTATTTCACTATAATTATTTGCATTTAATAAAGTAATATCACTGATAAATATATTCTGGAAATTAAATTCAAAAGAGAGTTTTATAAATATAAAATGTTATTTAGTTTTTCAAAAACATGCCATTTTCTTTTTAAATCAGTGAGGGTAGGGAAAGAACAATAGTGGCTAATTTTAACTACATTGGCACCAGTTTTACTAGTAGATTTGATAAGATTAAAAACAGTGCTTACGAGCAGATTTAATTAAAAAATGCAGTCCATGTTTTCCAATTTATTAATAACTTAACAAATGGATTTTATCACCACAAGGTTAGATTGTAATCAGAGAGAGCATATAAATAGGGCTGATTGATTATTATAAAATTATTATAGTTATTAATTAATCTGCCTGATATTGTGACAGCAGAAGTTATATTTTTTGTAATTTTGAAATTGATTTTCTATTAGCTTTTATTTGCGTTATCAGACTGACAGGCTTGTTGGTTAGTTTAGAACCAGTTTTAAAATCATTTAACCTTAGAATGACAGTGTAAAGGGGCAGTAGGCTGTTTTTCTCTCGGGATCCAGTGCCTTGGCTGTCCATCATTCACCATCCGATGTCCTGTCACCATACCATCAAGCCCAACTGAACCAGCCCAAAGAAATGCTGCTCCTGAAATCTACTAACTGCTGCTGTGGAACAACAAACCAAAGAAAATAAAAAAAATTACTTAAGAACTTTGTTATAAATTTGGAAATGTCCACAGACGAATCTGAAAGAATGAGGTAATTAAAATCAACCCGAGATCTTGGAAACCTTCATGCTATATAGCTAATAATTTTTGTATATTCCTTAAATGTCTTCATTCAAGTGTTGTTTTTTAATGCATGCTGAACTTGTGCTTGGGTTGATTTTCTATATATATTTGTAAATGTCTTATTTAAATGTATTGTAATAAATATCTAATTAATTTCTTTAGGCAAATGCGAGTTACGTAAGGAAGTTAAAAAATGCGTGGTTGCCATCTTAGTTTATTTAAACCGTAAACATGCATTTCCCTCCTCCCATCTCTTATATATGTTTTAAAGTATATCTTGCATATAATAAGTTTTGTTGAGTGTCTTCTGGCCATTAAAATATGAAATTTGAGAGCAAGTTATTTCTGCTCTTTAATAAATTGCCCTTTGTTTTATTAAGTATTTTAAAATTTAACTGTGTTACTAGTAAATATGCTTGGGTGCTGGAATCTTACCATTGACAAAGGTCATCATCGGTTAAATCCATTCCCCTTATTTTACTCCGCAGTTCTCAGTACAGTGCTATAATGGCAAATGGGAATTATTTCGCATACGTCCCACACAGTTACAAAGCTCCTGGGTGCAGACCAGGCTTGAGCTGTGAGTGGGCTAGAGATGCCACAAATAAAAGGTGAAATGCCTATCCAAAGCCAAGACCTTATGTTCAAATTTATCAAGTTGCATACTCAGAAACTGCACCCCTTCCTCAGCATTATATTGCTGGCACCACAGTACATTTCCCTTATTAATTATTTAAAAGAATTCTTAGTTAAATGAATTTTTAAGTCCGTTCAGTATAGCTCGAACTTCTAATTTAGTTAATCACTTCGCGAGCGACTCTTGGTCTCCATTTAAGATTCCAATTATAGATATTTTAGAATATTCAAATTCTGTTAGACTTTATGTGACTCGCATATACCTACCATGTCACTGTATTCTAGACACATTATCTAAATGAACCCAAGTACGAGGTATCTTCCATCTTGTTGTTTTCGAATATAGCTATCCAATTTATATAGCTAAACTATTTTCTATATCTAATTATTAAAATATTACTTGTAAATTTGTTTCTTTTCTTTATTTATTTGCGGTGCAATATAAATTACATAGCACATTAGACTTATCTTGGACACATCTATAAGTTATTATTGAATGAACCTAAGGCTATTTTAGATTTAGAGTCCTTTGTTTTCTCCCTGATCACTGGCACCGGCATGAAATTATACTATTAGTAGCATCAAAGGTGTTATCACGTAGAGGGTGTTGTGGAGTTTGGACTTTGGATTTGAACTTGGGATTTCTGGGAGGTAACCTTCCTAGTGTTGAGTTCTATGTCCCGGGTTTAAATTATGCAGTGTGTTAGTGAGATACACATGTTTTGACCATTACAGCTAATTGTTTAATTTTAATATTCAATAATTTCAGTTATAATTGTTTACAAGATCATTAAAGTGAATTTTTAGAGATTCTGTCTTTGGAATGTGATTTAAGTTTCTGTAATCTTCCATAGATTTAAATATTGAAGATCATAATTCTGATTGTATCAATCTGTTTCCTTTATATACATCTCAGATCACAGCTAAAACTATTATTTTTTTTTGCAATCAAGCAGAACTATTTTATGATTTTTAATTAAATTTAATAGATGGTGTTTAGAGAATTTATCAGTCCAACATATTAAACATTAATTAGTGCTGTTCAATTCTATTATATATATATATATATATATTAAGTAATAACCTGTATATTTATACTTTACGTTTGTCCAATATAATAATAAATCGTGCTTTCACACTTCCAGAAGTACATCTTCTTGAAAGCGCTTAGCCATTTAATTTAGTTTTCCAATTTGTTGTTATAGCTTTACGTTGGAAGTGTGAAAGCATGATTTATATATATAAC
>JAQFVV010006436.1:927713-1055856 GCA_028023455.1 Epiperipatus broadwayi | reverse complement strand
TACAGTATATATAAGATAAGGAGTGTATGCGATATGTGAAAGCACAACAGTATTTTCAAAGTGATTTAATATAGTAATATGAATTTATGTAAGTATGACATCATTCTATATTACAAATCACTTTGTTACCAAGTACACAGATTAAATACTTTTAAACCAAAAAATAAAAATAAAAGATATTCACGTAATTCTTAATTAAACTTAGCATGTATGTAAAAGTAGTAGTAATATTTTATTCATAAGATCTTTCCAGGAGTTAAAAAAGTTGTAAAATTATGCTAGCTTAAAAATTATATGCTAATTATAAAGAAATTACTCCTATTCCCTAGTCTATAAACATTAGCAATAGTGAAGTTTAAAAACAAATTTATATCTTCTTATAGAAAAGATGGAAAAAGAATATGGATGTATAAGATTGTATATGGTTCAAATAGAATAAAATAGACATGAGTTTCTAAAAGCCTGAAACAAATTTTTGATACTTATTACAAAAAGCAAATATTTTTAAGAATTTGATTAAAGTTAAATCTGATAATAATCAATTAAAGTTAAAACAAATAAAAAAATGGCTAATTAGTGATGCTGATCAGATAAGGTAAACCACAAATAAACTAAAAAACAGCAAGAAAGAAAAGTTGAGGTGAATAAAAAATGAATTCTCATTGACATTAGTCATATATACTGGATAAGAAAGAGAAAACATGAATCAAGTCCAGGTAAACATCAAGAGTATTGTATCTCAAAAGTTAAAAAGCTCAAGAAAATGTAGAACATTTTAAATATTATAGCAGTTGCAACTCATCACAATAAGTCTATGACCATTGCTTGTCTTCAGAGAATATGACTGTTAAAAAATCTTTTCACTACTAATTTAATTACAAATACAATGGTAAATTTTTATATAATGGAAATGATGAAAATCATGTACAAAGTCAAATGAAATATATTAGCTAAAGCCAGAATAATATAGCTCTTATAACCATAGAAAATATAGGTAGTAAACCTAACAATGGTTATGAGATAAAATCTAGCTTTTGCTTGCCCACAATTGAAATGGTTTCTCATTGACCACAGTTATACAGCAAGCTTATTGCCAGAGATTACTGACACCAGAATGAATTTATCAGTATCAACCAAGAGATGAAAACTGAAACTTAAATGATACTAAAAAAACAAACTACTTACTTTTTTTGGTAAATTAGAAAATCTGCCATAAAGATATGTCTATAATAGAAACTTTACTTATCAAAAAAAATGAAGATAATACTTTTTTAATTTTATATACATGTAGTTAGGAGGGCTCAATAATGAAACAAAATTGTGTAAACATGATCTTAAAATTATTGTAGCAGTGTGTAGGCAACAACAAGTATCAAATCTAAAAACTAAAAATAGAATAACATCATTTCATTTATTCATACAATCAGTAGATAAAAAGTTAAGTTTTATTCCATAGCTTGTGCATGTGAGTATATTATCATTTTCTCTCAAACAAATATTTATGTGTGTAATAAAAGTTTGTTAACCAATTACAATTAATAACTAGAAAGCAAAAAAGAAAGTAAATCAGAATCAAAATGAACTAAACATAGTAAAATTATTATTACATGATACAATTATCAAATTAGTTTTTTTTTTTTTTTTTACATAAATAAAGATTGTTTTAATATAAATTTGGGTTATGAAAAAAATGTAATATTTTTATTTTCTTTGTTTTTTTTCTTATTTATAATTATGAATCACCATCACCTATTTTTTTTTTTTGGTTTTTCAAAAAACATAGCATAGATAATGGTTGTAGGGGATGGATAAGCTGTTTTTCAAAAACATGAACTCAAGATAAGGTTGAGATAGAGGCAAACAATTTTTACTTTTCAAAAAAAAAACCAACTATAATCTAAAAAGACTGGGACTAAAAAAATATTATCCTAATACTTGTTGCTGGTAGAAACTGTGTACAAGAGAATTTTATCATTACAGCCATCATTGGACAGCATACCTTGTGAATAAAATTAGAGATATAGTATAAAGATTGCAGTAAATATACAATGCTCTCATATGTATAATTTAACTTTTTTCTGAAAAGGTTACTAAAAAATGATGCATCTCTTGTCCAGGAAAATTCCTCCATAAGGAATGATGTAATATCCTGTTTTTAAATGAAAAAATGCTCTAGCATAAAGAAGAAAGCATCATCACTACACTTCAAATGTTATTTATTTCTTTTATCCATTTATATGTACATAAGATTCATCCAAACAAGAAGAGAAGAAAATCTTCTGACGTTTGCCAACTACACACACAGACTAAAACTATGACAAACTAAGGATTAATCACTTGGCCAATGAGTAGAAAGTATCACAAACTATTTTACAACTATTAAAAATAATGTATGAATTAAATCAGAAAAGCAAAAGTCCTGACTTATTGATAAAAGAGGAAGTAAAAGAATCTCAAGGATTGTTATTGTTAAACTGTTCAAATTTATGGCACTTGTGTTAATCAATATGCCCAGATGCAACTATTTGACATTGGTATGGACTTGTAAATTTGTCTACCTTCTATCTTAGCAACTATCAGAAAATAGCTAGTCATAAGTGTAACTAATATTATTTAACTTTACAAATACTGTTTTACCTATTATTTATAAATTGTACTTACAAAGCTGCTTTAAGGCTTACATATATTATCATAAAAATCTGTGCAGCCTGTTAAAGCTACTAGATCTACTTTCAAGATTTGGAGTAGGTCATATGTAATAGTCTGTATTCTGCCAGCTTATATAGCATCATTCAGCAAAAGAACAAAAGTTGTTAATCTTTTTCCAGATCATTTTCACACTTTAGCTCACTTTGTTAGTAACCTTTTTTTTTATTTCATTACACGAATTACAGTTCTTCAATTCTTTTGAAATTTAATTAATTCTTGTTTAATTGTTTTTATGTTATTAATTGTTATAAAAATAACAAATGCTCTTATTACCCAGACAATACAATATCTTTTTTTTATTATCAAAAACAGGTTTATTCAACTATGTTTACAATAAAAGAAAAAAATTATAAAATAACATTAAATTTGGCAATACCTTTATAAACCATTAAATTACTTAATGTCCAATATTAATAAGATTCCATGTGGAATTTACTATTAGGTAAGGAGCTAACTAAAATCTCTTTCTTTGATATCTTTTAATTTTTGTAAAAAAATTAATGTTGGATCAGGTATAACTGACTTGAAGATTAGGAAGTATCTGACAAACCATAGACAGAAAGTGATGAAAGTTGCACTTCTTATAATTGCAAAATCTCCATAAGCAAAACCTTCTATGAGTGTGTTGATAATTGGATGTTTTAGTGTAAAAATTTGATTAATCAATATTCTACAGCCCTGAAGAGAGGAACAATCATTGAAAATGTGAAATATGGTATCATCCTCCCTATGGCAGAGTGAGAAAACGGGTCCAAAGATGAAAAACCACTACACATCACAAGAAAATGGCTTGTTGGAAGGGCATTGAGATTTAGCTTTAGAAGAAAGTCCAAATATTTTGGCTCTAGATTCCATCTTTTATATTTCTTTATAATGGCAAAGTTTGTACAGGTGAGAATGTTAGGATCTGGGATAATTGGTGAAAACAAAAGAAGATAGGCATCCCAATAACGAAGTTTCGTTGGTTTTATTTGAGTTAAAGGTGTGAGAATTTTTGCAATGTCAATTAAGACTTGTGTCAGCCAACCATCATTAATTGGAGGTGGGGTATCTGTAAGATGAATAGATAGAAAAGGTAAGTCATCTTTTGTTGTCTTTATTTTATAACAGCAATATTAAAATTATAAAATAAATTTATTTTTTGAAAAAGTAATCTTGTCAACCTCTATTGTTTAAATATCCCGTGACTTTTAGAGCACTAACGTTTTGACTATTTATTTTAATATAAATTATTAAATATGAATAATGAAAATATAATTTATAAAAATAATAACTGTTTGTAATGCTATTAAAACTTTCATTACATCCAAATATTAAATTATCTCACAAAGATTAAACTTTCATGCTTAATAAAATACTATATTTAATATTATTTTTGATTTATTCTGGAGCTCATCATGGGTTCTGCCACATCGCTATTAATACTTGAACTTAGACTACAAGATGATAAGTTAATTGAATGTTGAGAATAAGAAACCTTCAATCTGCAATATGTTTCTAGTTCATTCTTTTATGGAGGAAAAAAATGATAAATTGAACATGAATGTTGCCTATAATATTATTTATTTATTAACAAGTTTTTATGAATTAAACATATCTCCAAGTAGGCATAATTAATTGCCCAAAAACAAAAAAAAGAAATTAGTAAAATGTGTGAAGAAACACCATTACCAGAAGTAATATGATTACTAAAAAAATATATTAGCAATAACTGATTATTATTGAGTTGCTACTAAAATCATTTATTATTAGCGTAAGATTATTTTAGAATAACTCAGTTAAGATTGAATATAAATCTAATAAAAAATAAGATTAAAATACATTATAGACAATTTTGAGAAACAAATACTTCTCCGTTTCAATGGGATAATCAGAAGCCACGTACTATTTATGGTTAGCAAGCAATATGCGCAAAACAAGTTCATGAAAAAAAAGTTTAAAACATGCTTATTATTGTAATTTTTAACATAATCTGCTTTTGAAAGCTATACATACACTCAAACATATCCTTTGCCAATAGTATATTTGTAAAACGATAGTGAAGGGCAAGATCATATTCTCCAGATTTGCCATCTGCCAAATGGTGGGAGTTCTAGAATTTTTTAAACTTGTTTTATCTGTAGTTAAAAATAACTTTTAATAATCAATATTGGATGGTAATCTAAACAAAATAGATTATAAATTGATTCCTGCAGGGCAAAGGCTTCTACATATTTCTCCAAAGAGAAACATTGGATAAAAAAATATTACTGACCCATTTGCCAATTATGGGATAATGATAATAAAATTTAAAAAAAAAAATTAAAACAATATTATTAATTAACAATGATAATTTTTTTTCCAGATAAAACATTTTTGTTAAAATTAACAATATTACAAAAAAAGTTTTAGTAATCATTTACAATTACTTAGATAAATAATTACAATTAGTTGCTATAAGTTGATGGTTACCAATTTTTACAAAAAGGAAATCTGATTAATCAAAACAGATTTCCGAACAGCCAAAGTAGCAACATCTTCTGGCTGAGCATGGCGATGGTTGAATCTTGTATAATAAATTCCATTGACATAAATATCATAATGATTACTCTCTACTTTAATTTCTATTTCAAATAATTCTCCTTTGATAAAAGGAAAACTGGACTGCTTTCTTTCTTCATTCATCCATCCGTTTCCATCATTACTATTACGAACTACACAATTTTCAGCAAAACGAACATCAAAATGAAGAGCAATATTCTTCTGTTCTGGAAAAGAGTCTTTTACGTGAAAGTTGATGGTAAATCTGAAATTTAAAATTAATCATTAGTATAATAGAATTATCTAATTATATTTCCAATTAATGTATTTATATAAATAAGAAACAGTATTAGAATAACTAAGCTTCAGTTTCATAATCGTCAGTAGCGATAGCATAATGTAGTAATGGTATAATTTTAATAAATGTGAATATGAAATTAATAATTACCATATTAAGTCACAATAGCATTAATAAAATCTTTATCTTTATAATTTATTATGTAAAATATTTATACTAATATTTAATAATTTTATGCTTAATTCATAAATGTAAGATAGATATCAATTTTTGAATAAGTATTATTTAAATTCTTAAAAAAATGTTTTCAAAATTAATTAATTATTTACTTACCTGTCATCGCCAATAGGAGTGCCTATTATTCTAATAATTCTTCCAGTATATAATCCACCAGGAATATTCATAGTAAAAGGAACAGGCTGTAAAAATGTATTAATATAGTAATTATATTTAAATATTAAACAAAAGTCATCTATTACAAAATGATTTACTATTATTTAAAAAATATATAAAAATATTAATTAGTCAGTTATTTTTTTTGAGATTAAATGATGGTTGAGCACCAAAGTGCTGCAAGACAATATATTATTCTTAGTAGACCTACATCAACATTATCAATAATTCATTAGTATATATTTTAATGTTGCACAAGTAATCATTTTAAAATTTATGTAACATTTTATTTTTGAATAAAAATATTTTAAATGTAACTAATTTCAGGATTTATACATGCCACTCATGTATAAAAAAATATTATTAAAATGTTGCATTCAAAAACATTGTACAGCAAAGCTGCAACCTGGCCTCATTATCACATTTAAGAACAAACACAGAAATACATAAGTAATTAATTTAATTATACACCTTTCGCTTGGCCTTTATGGGAGGATTCACAATAGTGATCATCATCAATTTGTACCACTATTTTGATTTCCATTTGATTATTCACTATAATGATCATAAAATTTTTTTTTAATTTTTTTGGTAACCATTTGGTAACACTAATGATGTCATAGAATAGTTAGTAAAGTCGTGTCATCCAAAACAAAATAGTGTCTTTCATGTTGAAATTGTATAGCACATATTTTATCCATAAAACAAGTTATAGTTCTGCATTCAATATTTAGATTATAAGCTTAAAATATGAATGTACAGTATTTTATTTAATTTTTATCCAGTATTTTTATGAAGACAATTAGTACTTTATTAATAACATATCCAAGGTAAAGATTTTCACTATCAATGGCATACAGCTATGAGTATGAAGCCATGGAGCTTTGAAAGCGCTAAGCTTTAAATAAATTATTAAAATATATATAACTTCTTTAACGAGCATTTAAAGCGCATAATTATTGATATTGTTAATAATTACAAAAGCAAAAATTAAAAAGGTTTATTCAGTACACAAATTTAAATCAATATAGTACTGTAAAAATAGCAAATTCATTCAGCATAAAACTAAAAATGTACAGTACATATAATTAGATAAAATATTCAATCAATTATTTTTGAATTAAAATTTTTTTTGTCAAATCAAAACTGCTACCATTGACAATCTAAAATATTTTCAGTAAAAGAAAGAAGGGAGCAAAGAGGGTAAAACGGTTTCAGATTTATACAATTAATACCAAAAATTACTAAATGTAATTTTAAAATAACACTTATTCTGCCTCTTCAATTTTAAATCATTTCGTAATTCTTTTCTGATATCAAAAGCAGTGAAGGCATGATCTCATATGTAAAAAATTACAGCACCAAAAAAAAAAATATAAATTTCATTTGGTATAAAACTCAAAATAATTTTTGGTCATATGTACTATCAATATTAAATTTTAAATTGAATAGAGTATAAATATTAGCTAAGATTTCAGATAATCAATTTTGGATTAAAATCTTTATGAATGCTAATTTTAATCAAATGCTATCCATCATATTTGAAGTGAATTCTTAGAAAAAAGGTGAACATGATTTTATGCAATGAATAATAAATTGTGTATGATGAAAAGACAATACGAATAATATGAATAAGATTAATACCTTTAACTTTTATTTAAATAGCCCATAACCCTGCCATCAAAACATATAACAAATGAATAAATCATTGCAAAAACATGGTTATTTACACATGATAAAACAGTGACATTGTCATGCCCAAATAAATGTATTATAGCAATCATATTTCTTTATTTAAATCAGCACAGTAGACATTATAACAAAAGCCTTAAATATTGATTACAACATGCAAACTCAGAATGCATTCATTTTTCAATACACTGAAATTTTTTTTATAGTTGAATGTGGTTAAGTTTTTGCAATATATTGGATATTTATTTGTCTCTTATTACACTAATAATAAATAAGAAGTCTTTATAATGAATCAAATGTTTGATATTAAACATTGCTTTTTTAATTTTAATAATTTCAAATAAGAAATATTGTAGTACAAATTTTAAAAAAATAAAACTTCAACATGGATTTTTTTGTCAGTGTAATGTTGTGTGAAAAACATAAAAAAATTGTTAAGAGTTAGTTTAGTTTTACTTTCTTGGTCTATTTTGCTGTACTTTTTGGAAAGTGAAAGCACACTTTTTTTTCTAATGATATTAAAAAATGTTTAAAAGAAATTATATTTAATGTTATTGTAGCAATTAATATTGTCCCCAAAAATCAAGAAAATCTTTGAACTTGGAAACCAAACTGGATAACAATGATTGGTGAGTGAATAGATCACAGGAAGTAACATCATATCAAAACTACCTGCAAACTGTTGAATAGACTCTAGAGATTAATATTTTTACTGTGATGCCATGTTTGATTTTTTGTGCAATTAAATCTTTTTACATATATTACAAAATTAATTTATATACTACATTGTAAATATTTAAGTCTCCTAAAAATTAAAATTAAAACATATTTTAAATTAATATTTTAAAATTGTGAAAAAAAAGTATCTAACTGAAAAATCTAACCAGTACAAAGAAAATATCATTATTGGTTTCATAATATCTATTCAAAAGTTAGCAAAATAAAAGTTTAGATATTAGAATTTTATGTTATTAAAAATGATATATTTAGAATTAGCTAGCATCAAAAAAACAAAATTTTAGAAGTTAATAAATTATTAATTGGCAATAAATATTTCACTTACATTTTTTACAAAAACGATTTTCTTTTTAGCCTATGATAATTGTTTTCATACCATTTTTTGGTTCTCATAACATACACTTTCTGTACTTTCTAAGAGCTGACTTTTTAAAAAACAAAATGTTTTCAAAGACAACCATTCCCTAGTGATATAGTTTTTGGTTTAATAATATCATTTACAAAAATATTGCATTATAATCATTAACAATGACAGAAAATCACATTTTTGTAGCATTTAGCAGCAGGGGAAAAGAATCTAAAGCATCAGCCAATCACAAATTGCCATCTCCTTCATTACCTTGTCAAAACAATAGCATGTGCTGCCAATCCGTGACAAAAGTTTATAAAAATCTATATACTGTAGACATCTCTTGGAATTTTTTAAAAATGAATACATTAAAAATGGAAGCTTCATAGAAAGAATTTCTGCAGCTTATCACACACTGTAATTTAACATATACAATGCTTTAATACAATGTAGAAAATTAATGATCACAGCATCATTGCATCATCTAAAATGTCAAATATGATAGTGTTATTACAGCTTACTTTTGTGAAGGACTTAAACTGTTTTTTTCTTTTTAAATAGATTTATGTTACACTATCATATGTACATAAGTATATATTTTAAGTTAATACATGCGTAATATACACATAACAGTTTGCAAAAGCATATAAAGTATATTAAAATATTTTAATTTTTTTGTATATAATTGATCAATTATTTTTTTAACATAATATCCCCAACTTATAATGTAATTTTTTAGCTGGAGTAACTGCTCAATTTTTTCCCATAAACAACCATTGTAAATGTTTATTTTGCATACAATATTGTTGCTAAACAATGAGTTTTAAGGAACAATTGCTTTTGCTAAGTAGGGTATATTTTACTATTCCTCATGCCCAATATGATTTAGAGTGATTATAAAGTTGACAGATTCTGAAGTTCCAGTTTCTATGCATCCCATTATCATTTCCAGGGCTCAAACTTCTTATACATTTTAAAACAATAATTCATTTGACTGTTTATTTATTGACTATTCTCTATAAAATAAACTAATGAAAAGTGATTAATGAAATTGAGTTGCATAAAAAAAAAGTCATCTTCTTTATAGATCAATAAAAAATTGCCCATAATTATAAAACAGTATAAAAGTTTTTAACTTTCTCAGCTGTATAAAAAATAAAACTATAGCATAACCCCTTGTAAAAATTACTTTATTGTAATTATAAAAATTAAAAAAATTATTCTGCTTCAACATAGATTCAAATGAAACTCAGTGATATTCAAACTTTTTCAACAGTTGACTGTATGTATATATATATATATATATATATATATATATATATATATATATATATATATATATATATATATATATATATATATATATATATATATATATATATATATATATAAAGAGAGCTAATAGCTCTAAGCAAGCTTATTTATTCATTATTATGATAAATGTTACAAGAGAAAGTATCTGAAGCCTTTATCTATGACTGTCCCCATCCCCAGACTGGTTTCAAGCTATGACTCACTTCAGTGAAAAGCTAGGATATTAGATTCAAAATACCAACTCAAGCCAAGCATTTATCTAATTCTTAAATATTAAGAAAAAGATCTAAATCTTCAGACACCTAAATGTCTTCAAATTCAGATTTTTAACTAAAGAAACTATATGGGCCTGAACTAAATTCAGTGATCCCATATATTAGTAGGCTTAGCAATTTAATACAGCCAAAGCTCTAATAACAAAATTATTATATTAGTTAAAATCAGTCACATGTAATATGACCTATATAGCTTGTATTACCAATATGTAATATATAAAGAGCCAGCTAATAGCTCTAAACAAGCTTATTTTTTTCATTTTTTATGATAAATGCTATAAGAGAAAGTACCTGAAGCCTTTATTGATGATTGTTTCCATCCTCAGACCAGTTTTGAGCTATGTCTTTTTTCAGTGATAAGCTAGGACATTAGATTCAAAATAACAACTCAAGCCAAGCATTTATCTAATTCTTAAATATTAAGAAAAAGATTTAAGTCTTCAGACATCCTTCCTGTCTTTAAATTCAGCTCGTTAACTAAATAAACTATATAGGCATGAAGTAAATTCAGTGATCTCATATATTAGTAGGCTTAGCAATTTGATATAGCCAAGGCCCTATTAGCCAAAGCCTAATTTCTATTAGGGCTTTGGTTATATTAAATTGCTAAGCCTACTAATATATAGGATCACTGAATTTAGTTCAGGCCGATATAGTTTCTTTGGTAAAAAAGCTGAATTTGAAGAAATGTATCTGTCTGAAGATTTAGATCTTTTTCTTATTTAAAAATTAGATAAATGCTTGGCTTGAGTTAATATTTGGAATCTAATGTTCTAGCTCTCACCGAAGAGACTCATAGCTCGAAACTGGTTTGGGGATGGAGACAATCATAGATAAAGGCTTTAGATATTTTTTCTTGTAGCATTTATTATTAAAAAATAAAATAAAAAAGCTTGTTTAGAGCTATTAGCTGGCTCTTTATATATTACATATTGGTAATTCAAACTATATAGGTCATGTAACATGTGATTGATTTTTTACTAATATTATAATTTTGCTATTAGGATATTGGCTATATTAAATTGCTAAGCCTACTAATATATGGGATTACTGAATTTAGTTCAGGCCCATATAGTTTATTTAATTAAAGTGCTGAATTTAAAGGCATGTAGGTGTCTGAAGATTTAGATCTAATGCTTGACTTGAGTTTGTATTTTGAATCTAATGTCCTAGATCCTCCCTGAAGAGAGCCATAGTTTGAAACTGGAATGGGGACAATCATAGATAAAGGCTTCAGGTACTTTCTCTTGTAGCATAATTTATCATAAAAAATAAGCTTGCTTAGAGCTATATTGGTAGTGCAAGCTATATAGGTCAGTGATATGTGACTGATTTGTACTAATATATATATATATATATATATAATCTTTAACAATAAATGCAATATTATAGTTTAAATTCTTTTGTAGCAGTTTCACTTACATGGTAATCCTCATCAGCTTTAACTGAATTTCAAATTTTTTAAACTTAATGTTACATATGTTTCCATAAGCTGTGTATGGCCATCATTGCAACTTGCCTATTAATAACATCATCCTTATATTTATCAATCAAAATCGCCTTTTTAATTTTCCTCTTTTTATGATTTCTTTCTTCCATTAATATTTTTATTTCATTACTATTAAATGTAAACCTATAATTATAAGTTTTTTCATGGTCAAAGAATACTGAAGTTGTATTAAATTGGCTATTTACAGTATTTTTAATCCAATTATATAATAGTCGATGCTCCTTTAACATTTTTTCCACAGAACACCTCAATTCACCTATATATGATTTTTTACATCCATGTAAGATTTGATAAGTTATATTGTTTTTTTGCAATTTAGGAACTACACTCTTAGAATTATTAACCAACCTATTAACACAATTGTAATACAGGTAATCGCAATTGTAATACAGGTAATAATATTACACAAATACAAAACAAAAATAGAAATAACAATAATTATAAAATAGGATATTGTCTTATTTTTTAATAATATTTTTGAATCTTAAGAAAAATATATTTTATTATTAAAAAAATTAATAAATAACTTTTGTAGGATGTAATTATATACAGCAATTTAATTAAATACAATAATTTACTGTTTGAATTATTTAAAAACAAATGTATACTTTGTCATATAGTTTCTTTTAAATATTCAACATATTTCTACAGATTTCCAAGTGTATTACTTAAGTTATTGTTTTAAGCATAGAGAACTAAACTACAAAACATTTAGAATTTAACCTAATCTATTTTTTAAAATTACTTTCTTCATCATTTATAATACTCTATTATAATTCAATCTTTTTTTCTACATACATACATTACTATGTAATTCATTTAATATTGTATCTCTTTTCATTACACGTGTAATTTTAAACATATAAATAACTTACTGAACAATTTGAAAGATAAATTGTCCACTGAATTGGCTCATCAAATAGTTTACAAAGACACTTGCACTAAAACCATTTTCCAATATGTCTATTACAGTGAATCAAAAGCCAATCTATCTACAAAATTGATGCAGCACACCTATCTCTATAATAGACATAAAAGAAGTAATGAATACTCCTCTATTTTATATAACATTAATAATAACCTGCCGATAAATTAGATTTATCTAAAGCAAGAATTGTTTGTACTGAAAGGGAGTATAAAAAGAGAAAAATTAAAGAGACATGGACTATAACCAAAGATCAATTCATGACAAATAAAAAAAGATACCAGAACCTCATATCTTAAAGGAATGGGCCCTCTAAGATTTCAAATAAAATTTACATAACTCCACAACAAATTAACATGAATTTGAATATAAGAAAGTATATGTAAATACAACCAATAATAGTAATGTAATATAACTATGATTATGGCACACATTATACTGAAGCATGAATAAAGCCAATTTTTAAGATAACATGTCTACCTTTTCTTTATAAATGTCTGAACATTTATATGCTTAAAATTGCATATAAACGTATATCATTAAAAACCAGATAACACTTAGACAATCCCAATATTAATAATCAACCAACAATTTCAAACTGCTGTCAACTTTTATTGTTAATGGAGGTTGCCTTGACAACAGTTTAAATTTGTTTATTGTTGTTAATATTTGGATTATCTAAGTGTTGACTGGTTTTTAATGATTTGTTATAAACCCATTTTGCCTTGAACATTATTGCACTTATTATTTAGATGAAACAGGTATATGTATGTAATGATTATTTTTTATATAAAGGGTACCGGACTATACTTTCTGCAGAATTCTTTTCCTAATCTTGCACTGAGCATGAAGTGATCAAGATTTAACAGGGAAAGAAATGGATACCAATTTAGCCGATTGTCTGTACTTATATATATTGGTACTTCCAGCTAAACTGATAGAAAGAGTGAATTGACAGGACTCTGCCAATCAAAAACCCCCTTTAGTTGATATTTTACTTGTATGCCCGAATGTTTAGAACCTATGGTAAGTACACACCTTTGAAAAGTTATTTACAAAATAACTTTTGTACGCCATTCCTAGAAAAGAATAGAAAATGAATTTCCCCCCTCCTAGAAGGATGTGCAATACCAAATGTTGAGTGGAGCATAAGAATAAAATTTAACACCCAGTAGAGTGATATCCCATGTGGCTAGCTCAATACTCTACATATAGGGTCTTCAATGGGTAGGTTAAATGGTTATTATAGGTATGTGATTGATTAGGAAAGAGTACATTTTATCAAATAAATAATAATACAAAAATGAAACAAGTTTAATATTATGATTATATATAATTATTTAATTCCAGATATCCACCACTGTTTCATACTTAAAAATATAATAAAAATAAATAAATGAATTATTACCTTAAACCCGTATATATATGATGCTTTGAAATAGATAGAATATAAATACAATTTAAATGAATAAGAAAATATATAAACCTCTAAAGCTATTTATAATGTTTCATAAAGAATAGAAGTGGTCTGAGCTTTTTACCCTGTAGAAATAAGTTATGTCTTGTGTGATTTCATATATATTTCTCATATAAAAGATTTTCAGTTATACAGGCATACACTTTTACCCAGGGATTTAAAATCTGTTTTATTGATAGCAAATATAATATAAAAAAAAACAACTATGCATGCGTATATTTGCACTATAAAATATTTCATTAATTTCATATTTTACAACATGTCAATAAGGTTATGTTAGCTCAGATACTATATAGCACTCAGCATAAGGTGCTGTATCTATTTGCCTTTTACAATAAATTCTTATACCTGTATATATGTATATATGTGAAACACAATTTTACACTCACTACTATTCTAAATATAAAGTTATTAGTGGACATTCTTACAGGAAATTTACAATAAATAAACCCTTTTTTGCACTCATCATAAGGTGCCGCAATGACAAAAAACAATTTAAAAGGATATACAGATAAATACATTTTTAGATACTCAAACATGAGGTATCATATTATGTGCACGTATATACACATGTATATTTATGTATGACAATTTTCAGGAGTAACAACAATAAAAAAAACAAATAGCAACAAAAAAGAATCTAATTGCAACCTTTGCAAAAACTACTAGAATTTGAAATAGAAAAATGTATTAAAAGATTTAAGTAAAAACTATATCATTATATCCGTAATAACTATAAATTCAATATATATATATGAGAGACAGCTCTTTCTCTCTCTTTTTAAATGATTAATAAGAAGAAGAAAAAACACAACTTATTTCTAATTATCGGAAATATCAGAATAAATTAATTCAATATTAAAATATTTTTTAAAAGAAACTTATGTAAGCGTCTTCCTCTTCTCCTGACTGGGCTTTGAGTGGACTTCAGTTCAACTTGCTGTGCAGTGAAGATTTCATCTCATTTGGGCATAAGCATGGTGGCTTTTGTCATCATTGTAACTGGCTGGAACTGATGAGATCACATCTTGGCGATTTGGACAGAGAAACTGCTGGTGGAGCGGCTGGTTTTCTACCCCACGGTCATTTTAGTGGAAGCTCTGGTAGATTTCTCCATATTTTCTATCTGTTATAATACAATAATTACTATTAAATGTTCATTCACTATCTTGAATAGTTCATTAAATCCTTAAGAAATCAAAAGTTTTTAAAAGAACTGTATAATGGATTTCTTCTTAGAAAATATTAATAGTCCAGTCCATAAATTAATCCCTAAGTGGCTAGATGATTGAAGAATTCCAGAGCCAAAGTAGTGAATGACTTGAATGCCAAAGAAAGAATGACTCCCACAGCACTGACTAAAACCTATCAATCCCACTCATAAGAACCAATTCAGGCACCCCTCTGAGAAGTATGAATCAGCCAACCCTTTTCATTTACCTTATCACTTAGATTATAACATTCCTTTCTATTTTTCTGATTAAATTCTACATTTTAGGGTTTGGTACAATGATTAGTTTCCATCTTGAATACTCAGACCACTTCATTACAGATATCAATTCAAAGGAATTTCTATTTTATCTATAAAAAATAATAATATTTTAATTACAACATTTATTATCAAACATTTTGCTTTTGGTCAGATTTTTGTCAAAGTAATTAACATTTTTTTGGATTATGGAATAATTGCTTTAATTATTTATTTTATTAAATATATTCCAACATTTGATCCATTTGTTTAATAAAGTTTGCTTTTCTCTATTTGAATTATTCAGAAAAAAGCAAAATATATAAAATGATATATATTGAAAATATACAAAACAATAAAAATAAAATACAAAAAAATACATCAGTTTATTATATGTGTATTTGTGTACAATATTTTAAATTTGTGTGTGTGTGTGTGGGTATTCTAATGCTCAGACCCAACTTTCATTACTAATGTAGCACTTTTATGTATTTATTGTGCTCAATATCTACATATTTATATGTGTATCTGCTGTAATTTTCTTTACAGCAGATTTTGTGTATGGACATTTGATAATGCCTGGCACAAAAGATATATAGCAACTTTTTCCAAATATATATTTATATTAATTGGTATGATTATAAGCATTAAGATAAATTGAATTATAATCAACATTATTTTTAACTTAATTTATCTATTGTGGAGATAGAGACCTTTTTCTATGTCTTTTACAATCTCTTGACATGCAATTGAAAATTTATATCTATTTGTCATCTCTTTTAATAACATAAGCAACTTTGCTATCTTCAATCTGTTAATCTGCATCAGCTACATGCAGTATATTTTACCACTGCCAATTTTAAATGTTCTAATTTCATATTATTTTTTAAATTGAACAAAGTGCCTGTCTTAGAACCTTCTTAAATATGACTCTACTTTGCAGAAATCAAATTAGTTTTAAGTTATTCTGCATAGTCAAAATTTTATGCCACCTTTTTGGAGTTTATTGATTTCTCACTGCAGATAAATAATATTGTGCTTCTGGTTTTTGCAATCTATGGTTACTTTTTTTTCTATTTTTTTTTTTTATAAAAAATATATTTTTTTGTAAGTAATTCTTAGAATAATAAAAATACAAATTTATTTTATTATAATATGGGATTCGAAATTTTTTAAAACAATGCATTCAAATAAACTCTATGAGAAGTATTGCTTTTTTCTGCATAAAGTTTTCATATACATGTTCTAGCACTGGAAAACCAGAGATTATTGCAGGTTATAACTTAAAGATGTTGATCAATGAAATTTCTCTCTAAATATTAAATATTTAAACTGTCATATTATTCATTTTATAAAATTATACAGTCAAAATATTAAACACTTGGATTTTTTAAAAGTGTTAACAAAATTGTTTAAAATCCATATTTAGAGAAGATCCTTCAAATATACCTTTAGAAGGATTATGAAAGTTTAAACCTACTAATACTGATGGTGACAAATAATATAGATGAGAAAAGACTCAAGGTAATTATTTTGAATGGTTTTATTTCTTTTAAATGCCTGTTTGAAACCATAATTGTATCACAAAATAATACTTTTCTAATGAGCAGTATAAACTTACTGTATGTGGTATTTATGTTACAAAATCTCATGCAGTCATTGTGAACTAATTCAATGAATGAAGTCATAGAAATTTTGTAATTTCATATATATATAAGTACTTTCGGTTAATTTGTTAAACCTGCCTCAACTGCCATTAAATTAAAAAAACAAAACAAAATGGAAGCAAACATCATCAATTCAAATCCCATGAATCTCGTATTTTAATGTTAGCAGCTTGTCTATTTATTAAATGCATTTTATTCCTATTTATAAAAATTGCATCCTTAATTTTTCTTTTATTATGATTCCTCTCCTCATGAAGAATTTTCACATTTTCAAAATCAAATTTAAATTTACATGTTTTTTCATGATCAAAGAGAACTGAAGGAGTCATTAAATCACCATTATTTTTACTTTTTACATGCTTATATAACAATTCATGCTCTCTCAATCTCTTCTCAATACTGCACCTAGATTCACCTATATATGATAACATACAATCACAAAAAATTTGATATATGACATTACTTTTCTGATTGATAGGTATGACATCCTTAGAATTATTGACTACTTTATTAATATTGTTTCAAACATAGAATGAAATATTAAGCACATTCTTATATATATCCTTAAAAAATTTCACTTGTGGATTTGAAATAAATGGAATAGATATCCATTGTTTACTATTAATCTTCATTTCCTTTAAATGATTATAACTTTTTTTAAATTGACATAAAGTGTTGCTTATTTGTTCCATTTTATAACCAACATCAAGCAATTCTTTGGCAAATATCTCAATATTTTTCAGTTTATCACTTTGGTAATGACATAATTTTTTATTACGAAACAAAAAAGATCTAAAAATTGCCATCTTATGCATAATTGGTACTTTTGATTTACAATTTATATATCCCCTTTTTGTGGTGGCTTAATTATTAATTTATAATTTAACATACGGTTATCTCTTGTAATAATTAAATCCAAATATTTAATATTTTTGTCCTGTTCCTTTTCAATAGTCCATTTCAAGCCATTCAACTTATTTAATTCCCCACAAGCAAATTTATAGTATTAGTATTTCCACAATAAAAACATCATCCACATATCTTTTGTAAATTTTAATATCTCCAAAAGTACACATATTTAAAATACCACTTTTTTATGTAGATAATACAAAATTGCAAACTTGTGCAACTACAGGTAGACCCATAGGTCAACTTTTAGACATTTTATAATATTGACCTTCAAAAGATGCAACAATGTTATCATTAAAATTTTTTTAAAGAATCAACAGTAAACTTTATTATATAATTACAAATACCTTTACTTTTTAATGTATATTCAATTATTTTTATGGAATTCATTCTGTCAATAGAACCATATATTTCTGTTACAACCAATGAAGCAATAACATCATTCTCATCAATCACCAAATTTTTAATACTATTTACAAAGTCAAACAATGAAGCAATAGTATTTTCTCCAAATCCTAAATATATATATATATATATATATATATATATATATATATATATATATATATATATATATATATATATATATATATATATATATATAATGCTGTTAAATAGATCTCTATGCTTTCACTTGCTTTTTTAAAATAACATTTTCATTCTCTATAAATTTTATAGCTGCCTCTTTATTTAAAACATTTATGAATATTAATTCTTTATTAAGCACAATGTCAGCATGTAATACTTATATAAAGCTAAAACCTTGCCTTGAGTACTTCATTTTAGCAAGAGAGACCTCTAGGTTAGAGACAAGAGGTCCCTTTTATCTTTATAAAGTCGAATCTTGCATTATCATTTGTAGAGGTCTCTCTTGCTAAAATTAAGCACTCAAGGCACATGTACTAAGGTTTTAGCCTTATATAAGTATTAAAACATTTATGTACATATTTAAAATCTGAACTTAAAATATTTAGTATTTCAAACAAAGCTATTTAGTTCTTTATAGAACATATTTACCATTTCATGATTTAATAATAATTCTATTTTTCTTTTATTGCTAAAAGGACACTTCTTTGTAATACCAAAATGTTCTTTTATACTTTTGAAATTTTTATTTTCTTATATAGTTTTTGCTGACAATTCATAGTTATATATTCTTGCATTATGTTGTTGTTGTTGTTGTTGATTATTATTATTATTATTATTATTATTATTATTATTATTATTATTATTATTATTATTATTATTATTATTATTATTATTTCATAGAATTCTACATATTTTGCTTTTCTAAATGAATTATTTTTACATTCTTTTTTCCTCATATATATTTTTTTGTTTTTAGTGAAAATTTATTGATAAATTGCTTGGTTTTGTTTTGTAGGCTATCTGTGTAAAAGTTATTAAGATAAAATTTAGTTATCTCTTTAGTGAATTCATATCAATGTATGTTAATATTTGAAATTGATATGCAAGTTCTAATCTAAGTTTACTAAAGTGTTTCTATAAAAATAAAAAAAAAGTTTTAACAGCTTTTGTTAATCTAGATTTGCATTAATAACATGTATTATATCTCATTAATTGATTATTATATCTTGTGTTAAATCTACTAAGCATATTATGGTCCAGCAAACCATAATTTCTTATAGTGAAAATACAATTCAACTCTATTATAATATCATTCGGATGCTTTCTTGTACATTTCTGTTTAGAATTTTTCCAAAAAAGACTTTTTAAAATTTTTTTATAACTATATTCTTTCTGTAATATTTGTTTCATAAATAGATTTATCCATCCATGGTACTTTATTTTTCAGCCGTTTTCCAGGTTTTAACATTAAAATCTCCTACGAAAATGTTAAAATATTGCTTAGTCTGATTAAAGACATTTACTCATTCATATAAGGAATATCTACTTTGATCAAAGTAAAAACTACATATGAATAAATTTGAATTATTTAATATCGTATAGTTGATTGATTAACTTGCCTTGACATAATATTATGTTCTTAATATTATTCCGTCATCTTTTATTTATAATAAACCCATTCCAATTTTAGAGATTGTATCTTTTTAATAAAGTACAACTATTATTCAAGCCAATTGCTTTCTTCTAGTTTCACAATAGCCAACAATATATTACTTAATATTCGACAACTCTTTTAATTTGAAACGTTTTCACTTTTTGAAATATGGTCTAGAACTCTAGATTAAACATAGAGAAGGAAATGTTCGATTATTAAAGAGCAGTCCAAGATTTTAATCAGGATATTCAACAGCATTTCGTTTGCTGACTTTGTAGCTTTCTATAGCGAAATATATATTTTATTTTTGTCGATCTTTATTCTAATATTAAAAGAACTTGATTATAGTATTAAAAAGGGTAAGTTTTTACACACACATATACATGAAATCATAGGTTTTTAATTTTCAAATAAATTCAAAATATATTTCAGGTAAGATCTCAATGTTTTCTAGATATTAAATTAGAAAAAGGCAGTAAATGTATTTCCTGGATTTTGTATATTGATGAACAATACCTTCATCTTTGTTCCCCATAAGAAAAATGACAAGATTTTGTAGCGAAAATGTAAAAATTTGCACATCTATATGTTTTTAAAATCTCAAAAAGCAATTAAATGGCCTATCCCCTCTCAGAATTATAGCTATGTTTTTTTATTTATATTTTCTATATTTTGAATAATTTATGTAGAATGGTATACATAGATTACGTTCAATTTGAAAAAGAAACCGATGTAACAGACATGTATTTGTTGTTAATTTACTCAAAAAAAGTTTCAGTTATTGTTTATGTGTAAAACAATTTGTTTTTTTATTGATGAATCTTGCTTCTTTAAGATTTGAAATTGTAATAATCATCATTTATATGTATGTGTATATATATTTTATATAGGACATATTAGAATAACGTATATAATACATAAATAGTTAAACTTGTAAAATATTAAATTCTAATATTTATATGCTAGTTATTATGTAACATAAAGTCTAAAATTGATTTATAATTGTCTATAATGCTCTGGAGTTAATAATCTCTGTATGGGACTTATTAGAAATGATTTTACAATGGATTATTTTATCATCATTATAATTTTTAACCATTATCAATGAAATGCAGAATGAACGTCTCTTCAAGTTTAATCCAGTTTCTCCGATCCCTAAATCCCTCTTTTCCACATGTCCCCAACATATTTTCTTATTTCATTCATTCATTTCACGTGTATTTTTTATTTCAAATTCTTTTACAAACTCTTGAAATGCAATTTAATATTTCAGCTGTCCATCTATTACCATATTTTGTAGCAATATGCCTAGCCCAGCTCCACACCAGTCTTTTAAATTTTTTAAATGATGTCAGTAACAGCTGTTTGTTCTTTCACTGACATATTTTACTCTTGATCATTACTTCTTACTCCTAATATAATTTCTCCATACTTTGCTGAAGGAAGTCTCTATATTGTTCTTCCATTAGGCATCCAAGTTTCAGATCCATAAGTAAGAACTGGGGAAAAAAATCTATTAAAAACATTTTTTCAAACACATAGTCATATTTCTTTTAATATTAAGATATTTCTACTAAAAGCATTCTATCCAAATTTAATTCTATGATTAATTTCATCTATTATATTTCCAACTGTATTAACAATCTAATCATTATATTTGTATTTGTTAACTTCTAATTCTTCATTACCAATTTTCTTCTTTTGAAAAAATTGATTGAACATTACTTTAGTCTTTTTAGTATTTATATTCAGTTCTACTTTCTTACTTTTATTTGATGTCTTTTGCAATATTTTCTGAAGCCTAAAGCATTATTTGCAAAAACAATACATCATCTGTAAAATCTATATGATGTAAATAATCTCCAGTTAATTTAACATTAAATTTCTTAGCTTCCTATTTTAATCCATAAAATATTTTTTTGTGAAATTGCTGTAAAAAGTTTTAGAGACATGGAGTCATTCTGACAAATACTGGTCTTTATATTAATCTTCTTAGTAGGGATTATTTAAACAAAGGCAAAACTCCCCTTACAGTAGTGCCACCCTGTTTTGCCTTTGTTTACAACAAATTATGTGCTAGTATAGATGGTGATCATGTGATAGGGATTATTTATAAGCAGTTTTATTTTTTACTCTTATTATATAGTATTCACATTAAATTTAGCTAAGTGTTTAGTGTAGAGTCAAAACCTGATTGATTTATAATTAAGCTTACTTCTCATTTTATTAATATGTTATTATGAGATATTTTAATGCTTTATTTTTATCTGCTTTGAAAGTAGTACCTATATTACATAACAAAAATCAGCAAGTGTTCTTTCAAAAATAATAAGATAAATGCTAAAACATATTTTTTACTATTGGAAAATTACACAAAGAAATTAATGTTTATATTTTTTTGACAAGTGGTTGAGGTTTTTTAGGTTTCAGCTTCACCTATGACTTTTCAAGACTGAAAACCTAGCATTTTAGCTTTATGTTAAAACTTCATTTTGAAACTCTTTTCTGTTATCTAAATATGATAGTTATGACATAAAGTTTCTTGATCATTTCCTGCTAATAAGAGTTAAAAACAAAATCCCTATTTGGTCATTTGAATGATCAGAGGCCATCCTCATGCTCAAAATATTCACTGTAACTGAAATTATTTTTTTAGTTTTAAAATTGAGAAAAATACAAATTGAAGATTTATATTAAAAATAAAACTTTCTTTCTGTGTAAATTAAGACAATTATTATAAATTAGTATTTTATTTTGGTTCACTCAGTTGAATCAAGATTTAGTTTTATACAGTGAAATAGAAGTGTTCTCCCTGAATCTGTTTATTGAACAGAGCACTATTCATTAATTGATAGGTATAAATATGATATCGTTATATATTACAAATATTCTTGCATATAATTTTTTAAAATATCTCTTTTATTGTTAATAAAAAGTATCTCTCCAGTAGAGATCATTTCTGTTAAAATCATTCTAATTATAGAAATAGAGTAAATGCATTTTTCCATAAAATTTTCAATAACTGAAAAAAATATACCAATTCAAAATTGCCTTTTTTCATTTCTTAAAAAATTTACTGTACTTGAATTTGGTAACATGATTGATTTTAAAATTATTACATTATTTCTACATAACCTTTTTTTTTAAAAAATTAAAACAGATAAAAGTTAAGGAAGCTATGTAAAAAGATGAACAGATATTAATTTATGTTCCTATATATTGTAACTAAAAAAAAATTAAATTTGTAACTAAAAAAAAAATATAGATGATGTGAACTAACTAAAAAAAATGCTGAAATATGATACATGGATAAATGAAATGATAGTCGCAATAATTTAAAACTAAACAAGATATGCTCCAGTGGTTCATCATTTGTAACTGAATAAAATTAAATGTGAAATGAATTTACTATGTTAGCTGATATACTATTTATAAGTAAAGGAGGATGACGCTAACAGATGAATAAGAACATATACATATCATGTTTATAGTTGGGTGTTTATTTGTAACTTTAAATATAACATCATAGCCCGTTTGCAACTATCATAAACATTAACTTAGTTACGCTAATAATGACATAAATAAATAATCTCATTTCTGAACACATTAAAATAAAAATGAAAATTAATCACTCTAATCATTTAAGATTTAACTTATTTCGATATTGGGAAGTCATTTTAACTAACAAAATATATTAGCCATTGTCATAAGATAAACAAGTACTAGCCATAGCAACTGAATAAAATTACTGTGAAATCCATGGAGTGCATTACGCTTATTTTAAATAATAGGTTCTTTTAACAAAGAATCCTTCTCATTCCTCTTTCCATATATATAAGACCATTCATGGTCACACGCACACACTGGCGTTATTTATAACAACTTAAAAAATATCAAAGAAAGTTAATAAGTTGAAAAGGGACTTTATCACCTTTTTTCAGTTAGCTAAGTACATATGTTTACCACGAGTGCCACTAGATTGTTTTAAATCTAGATAAATATTATCTGTCTATAGTTTACTGAATTCAAACTCATTTGGTACATTTTTTACTACACATGACTTGGATGACTAATGAACAAAAAAATGACATTCTTATATTTTATCCATGTCCATAAAATTATAAGATCCCAATATCACAAAATTTATATATCCAATACTTTTATAGACATTACTAGCTCAGTTTATGTATATTGACGAACAGATTGCAAAAAATACTCTCATTAATGGCTTCCAAACAAACATCATGAAGACCATTACTTAAATGGATGGTCATGAAACTAGTTACTTAACTTAATTATTTATCATAATATAAAGATGATGATGATAATGATACCATCCATAGCTTTTAGAAAGAACACAAAACAACAAATTTATCTTTATAAGCATATAGGCACTTCTTAAAATCATCCTATGTTAAACTGGGATTTAATTATAATGCTCACTAACTTTTATATACGTTTATGGTTATTTACTTAAAATACTTTTATAGTTAAAACTAGGATTCATCTCACCACATGATATTCAACTTTCTATAAACTCCTATTTACCTAACCCATTAATTATGTTAAAGATTGGATTTAATGATTATTATTTATTCAATGATGATGGCGATCATATTCAATGATGATGGCGATCATAACTCTTGAGCTCAACATAATTTTAGCTCTTTATCATTAACCTCTAATTATTAAAAATATTTGGTTATATGTCAAGTGCATTCCTTAAACATCCTTAAATGAAAAACAATATTCTACACTTGCTTAACATTTGTGAGTGATGATGATCATTTAAAACGATAGAATCAAGACAAGAAAAATACAACAATATTTTTAATAATAACTTGTAAACCAAATATGATATAATTATATTTATTAACAACTCTTTTCTGTTTTTATAAACTAAATTAATAAATGTACAATTGACTTTATTAAATATATATAATTAAACAAAATATCTTATTACTATATGCATAACCAACTAACTTTATATATCTGCTTTTTCTTTGTTACTACATATTTTGAAATAAGTTAGCTCAAAATAACATTAAAAAATATACTTCATTGAATGCTTACTTAAGACTTTCCTTACTTAATACATATCATAAAAGTAAATTTCATTTATGTAATATGTGTGTTTTTTCACTTTCATTCATATGTGAAGCCTTGCTCTTCAATTTACTATATTTAAATTAACTATGCATAACCTATTCCTTTGATGGGTTTGTATAAGCAGTCACACACACACACCCTCTGATATGCCAACATATATATTTAAAATGTATACCCCTATATTATGTATTAATACATAAATCACATATAAAAAATATTATTGCAACCTTGAGTAACAAAATAAATGATATCAAATTTAATATGCAAAACAAATAAAATAAAAACATTATAAAGCACATCTGGCTAGGTTGCTTATTATCACAATCAATAAAGAACAATTAAAAAAACATTTAAGTATTACAATATATAATAATAAATAAAAAAAATCAAAATAATGAAAAAAACTATGTTTAATAAATTTAAACTGCGTGTTTATTGCCATGTATTATTGAGAATAACACAATCAACGAACAAATTCTTAATGTTTCTGTATCAAAAGAAAAAAATAAAATGCTTGACTTTAGAAATTAAAGTTTACTTTCAATAAGTAAAAATAAAAGATTTGTTAATTAAAGTTCAAAGTTACCCGATCATTTTTACTTCTTATGAATGTTCCAGGTTTGAATTTTCAGACTGCTTGCCTAACTTATAGCTTCAACTGGTTGGTTTGACTGGCTTCTACCATTTAAAATGAGTTGTTGCAGATACTTTGAGCTAAACATGAATTGGTTGACTTGCTTATTTCTACCATTTTAAAAAAAGTTATTGCAAATACTTTTAGATAAATATGAACTGGTTGATTCACTTGATCCCACCATTTTAAAATGAGTTATTGTAGATACTTTGAGATAAATATGAATTGTTTGACTTGCTTGTTTTTACCATTTTAAAAAGTTATTGTATATGCTTTAGATAAATGTGAGGAAACCTTTAAAAAATTGATTTATAGCTTAATCAAACTTGGTTATATGGCTTTTATACACTTTTTCTTTTTCTCTGCTTTCCCCTTCTCCCTTCATTCAAAGGTGATGAGCCTATAATAGGCCAGGAGAAAGAAAAGAAGCCTCTCAGATAGCTTATGTGGTTGGCTTTAAACTCAACCATTATTTTGGTTACTATCAACCAGTATATAAGTCCATAGTGTGCCAGTCAAAACATGCTTATCCATCTAACACGAGCTGGAACTTACAAAATGTACTTCAAACCCAGTCAAGCCCGAGATTTAGGTCAGGGACCAGCCTGGATTCGAACCCACTCTCCAAGCAACAGATCTAACACCCAATGGATAACATAACAATGGTAGCACACGAGATTTAATTCTTCATCCGGCCCACTAGCAAATTGGAGAAAACAATAAGACTCATGGACTTAAACATATATATAAACAACTTAAATACTAGACATTCCATAGATAAAATCTAACATATTTAAATAATAGGGGTTTTACTAATGAATACTTATGGGCAATTAGTGAATTGGATTGATTTAATAATGAGACAGAAACTGATATATGATGAATTAAAATATATTTATTGACAATTGTTGTTGGCAAATGCACACAGGCATTTCATTTATAAAGTCACATTCTCTAGACTATTTGAACAATAATTGATGTTGGCAAATAGGTTTGTGGCTATGATTTAATGGAGGCAAATATCCTGCTATACAACCAATCACTACATTAACTTATTTGTTATGTCCTTTTATAATCAGTTCGAGTGGCTCTTTTACGTAAATCAAACCCAGTCTGGAGTGAAACTTAATACATCTGACTATAATCAATTTATATATTAACTATGGGCTTATAAAGCATCCCAGATAGCTTAAGATCGAACGGGTTTTCAAGAATGCTTCGGTTCAATGCCAAAGATTGCATATTAGGGAGGAAAGAGTTGGATATAACGATTTTACTAATATTCTAGGCACAAGTAAAGTATAATAATAAAGTGGCTCTGTGGATGGAAGAATAGTTTTAGGGTTTTTGTGACAAACAACGGTTTACTCAATAACCGGTCATCATGCTGCTAATGGGGAACCTTTATTTGGTTCAGAGGCGAAGGACTTACGTGCTAATCTGGCCCGTAGCTCAGACTTCGCTACTGCACTACCCATAAGAGAAGATGGGCTGGACTTACCATGGCTCCATCTTATATATATATCAAAAAGAACAGCACAACGAAAAAATATTAATAAATCCCACATCTGCCAAGCCGAAGAATATTATAAATTAAAGATCATATATTAAATGAACACTAGATCATCAGCTTGATCAAAAGAGCCAACTCTTCTGTAGCATGAAAATATGATATGCTACTGATAGGAATATATAGATACAAACTTTACTTTATCCCGTTCAATCTCTTTAGTTATCTATAACTACTAAACTTTTAAAAAGGGGAAAAGTATATTTAATAGGGGACTTACGAATACTTAACTAAAAAAATATACTTATGATTGCACTCCAGGCTAGTTTAATCTTTAGTAACATAATAAATAAAGGTTGAAAAGCCACATTTTATATTTATATTAATTAATTTACTAAATGACAAAAATATGAATTTGGGTTTCGAAACAGCGCATGAAATGATGCAATATAAATAATAATACGAAGATTTTAGATTTATATGTTTAAAAACATATTCTATAATTAAATGCACACCGTTTCGAAACATAGGCACAACTAATAATAATTAAAAATAAGCAAAAGAAAAGCAAAATTATAATTGCAGTGATTAAATTATATAACAAAACATTAATTAACACAGAAATTTACAAAAGTATTTCATATTATAGAATTTAAAGATTATTTGAAAAACAATTTAGAAAGAAGTTTCAATAATATGGTTAGCTAACCTGATTTTGAAGAAATAATGATTGTTGTTGAAATTCACACAGAGCTCTGTGATTTTAAATAATATTAAAACAGTTCTCCTATAGCTGAACTGGAGATATTCGAGCTGGAATGAAGGTGAGTTCTTTGGTGGCTTAGGGCATGTTCTTATTCAGTTGCGAGATGATTTAAAATGGTGTTGGAATGAAGGCAAGTTCTTTTAGTGGCTTATGACATCTTTTATTTGGTGTGGTTGTTGCTTCGGCATTTGATGGATTGAACTCAGCGTTCCATCACGGGAATTGCAGCAATTCTTGCCTGACTTTAGCCAGACATGGTAAAATTAAACAATTTTGACTTCTGATATTAACAGCTATTCAACAGCAAGATGGAGTCTATCTTCCCGCTTAAAATAAGCCCTATTTATACATTTCCACTAAACCTTAACACCTTTTTGGAATTTCGTTTGCCTCGGGACCAATTGACTTTTAATTAAACAAAATAATATAATCCAATTTCTGCAACAGATAACGTCTCCGAGGTGTTACATTTAATTTACTTTAAAAAATTATTAAAACATATAAATTATATAATTTGATTCAGTTTCATTAATTAAATTCCTTTTTAAGTGTTAAAGAATGTTAAAGCTTAGCAGAAGGAACGGTATTCTGATTTAATGATAAAGTTTTTTGTTGCAAACAAAAATCAATCAGTAAACTAGATTTTACTTTTTACCCGGGGTGCAGTCACTAATTGATATCTTGTTTACACAAAATTCTCATTTTTAATTACAAATGGATGATTTTTATTTTACTGAAATAAATAACTTTTAACATATTTGTTTTTACCAAATTATTTGTTTAAAAAAAAGCAAATTTAAAGAAAATACTTTAGTTTCAATTATATATGTAAAACATTAAATCAGAAAGCCATTAAATATATTTTAAAGAAAACATTTTACATTATAGTATATCTTTTTTATTTTAACTTAAATATATATATATAAATCATTTTGCCGCTATTCCAAGGTTTAAATTATCCATCCACATACGAATATTATAGCGAATATAATTAAAAATTGACTGAAAATTTATAAAACATTTTATAATAATTTATGAGCATTTCTCCGCTATAATTTTATCAAACCTGTCTAATTATAGTGTGTTTTCATAAGTAAATGGATGATGCCATTCAAGTGGCCATTGTAGCAAAGTTTTCCCGCTCGACTTATATATAACATTTTTACATATGACATTTTTACATTTAAGATAGGTTCGAAACTAGTTCAGATGAGTAGGTCATTAGGTTGATGGTGAAACGGAAAGGGATTGGAGGTTTCCGTTTCATATCAGTAAACTTAGTAAAAAAAAACAAATAAAAAAAATGACTTTACTTATATAACACGGAGCTAAATTATGGCTTCTTTCAAAATATAAACTCATGACCTAATCCTACGCTAAACTTATGGTAATACATCATACTAGATTACACTATCATAATACATTTAGTGCTTCTAACAATTATCAACACATATAATGAAATTATCGGTTATTAGTAAATATTTTAAACTTAAACAGATATATAGCCAAACGAGTATACATCTTTGTCAAAATAATGGATATGTTTTATATATATATAAAGTATAATGCGTGTAATAAATATATAAAAGGTTATATAGATAATATATGGATAAAATATAAAGTATATAATAGATAAAATGGATATAGATAAAATGTAATGTGTATAATAACAATATAAAGGGTATGTAAATAAATATAAAGTGTATCATATATATATATATAAGGTATATAAATAAAATATAGAATGTATAATATATATAGAGTGATCAAATCACTCACAAAAATAACACAATTTAAATAGGATCTGGGGGTTGTTTAAGGAGTAACTCCACGCCGGGGTTGAAATAACATCCCAATAGATCATCATCATCTTCATCAGATGTCCAACCATCTTCATCATCATCGGTTATCCATTCATAGCTTTCATTTTTGTCTTTCAACCTCACAGGAGATCGCTTAGGGTGCATTGTCAGACTTAGTATCTCATGCAGCTCGAGATTCTTTTCTTCAAATGTGGGCTCCTGTTCTGCTACAGATAACTTACTAGTATTTTCTATAGGAGTTTCTTGGCATGGGGTGTCTAGATGCTTTATATTATTAATATTACTCACGTTCATTATTGCTTGTGTATATTTTACATTATTTTCATTTTCAATGATATTTTCTTCAGTAAGTGCTTTTCCCTCTCTAAAATTATTTTCAGTATCATCTTCAGTCTGGCCAATAAATTGCACTCTCTCATGTCTATTAAGTCTTTTATCTTGGTAATCACTAGCAAAGTTGCTTTCCTTACTTTCCTTTTCTGTCTCTTCTTTCATTTCTGCTACCTCTCTCAATTCTGGAATACATGCTGTGATAACATTTTCTTCTTTGTTGGCTATTTGACTTCTTTGTAGCAGGTTTTCTTTTATTTCATATATTTCCTCTCTGATTTCCCTTTGGGCGTCTTCACACTCTTGGAATTTGCTGCCTAATTCTACACCAACTTCATAAACCTTGTCTATCACATTCTTTTCTTGACATTCTACCTTCTCTACTAAGGTCTTAACTTCTTTCATTATAACCCTCTCTTGATTATTTTCCACTTGACTTGTCTGTAAAGTTTCCTTGAATTCTCCCGTAACTTTATATTTATGCTGGCCGCTGACTGATGGCCTAATTTCTTTAATTTGGGCCTCAAATCTTTGGTCAATTTTCTGATACCTTTCCTCCATTTTCTGTCTGTATCTTTTATCTCATTATTCCATTTTCTGATCCATTTTTTTATTCCATTTCTCCATTTTCTGATCCTGTTTTTTATTCCATTCCTCCATTTTCTGATCCCGTTTTTTATTCCATTCCTCCGTATCCTGTCTAAGCTGTCTCAGCAACCAGTTAAAATCCCAGCCTTCCTGCTTAATCTCCATTGGTGTCTGTTCCGATATTTTTGTAACTAAATTCTCTGGCATAGCTACAGTTTTTGTTATCTTGTACAATCCTTTCAAAATTATTATTATTTTGTACCTAATAAATATTTGATTTTTAAAACTTTTATACTTTTAATACGGCTGTTTGCTGCTCTCCCCCTTCAAGAACAACTCGTTCACTTCCATCCCAACTCTATGCCTAACTCACTAATATATCTATAAGCCTACACCTTCATCTCGATGCCCGTCCAACATATAATGAATTTAAAAAAAATTTTCGTCTCCCTACTTTTTATTTTATAAAACATATTAAACTTTTTATTTAAAAAAAAAAATCCCCTCTTTTTTTTTTTAGCTTTAATAACGTATACGAGAATTTTAAAAAAAAATCCTTTTTTTTTCCGTCTATATATCTAAAGTATAACACATATTTTAATATTAAAAATGACTCAATAAAAACTCAACTCACCCCCGGTCTCTTCTTCCAGCTGTTTTTTTTATTTTATTATTATATATATACTTAAATGGTTCATGCTTATGACCTAATTTCGTTTACCCGTCTGCACCAATTTCAAACCTTTTAACTTTTGGTTAATTTGACGTTACTTATATATATATATTTCTTACTCATTTTAAACCAGTCCAATTCATAAAAATACTTTGATAAAACAACGAGACCTCCCTTTTCTTTTAATCTAAATTTCTTTTCTCTGCTCCCTAATGACAAATTTATAAGAGGATGACTTATAACTTGATCAATCATCCTCGGGCGCCAGTCACTAGTGAACAGGAAAGACACAAAATAAATTTAATAAATTTTTTTGCTATATACACACAAAAGTCCATAACTCAGAGTATGTAGGTGTTTACATCGAAGCCTCACTTGGTCGTCCAAACGCGGAAAAAATCTTAATATACATTATTCAAAAAAAAATTTGACTCAAAATCATTAATTTTGACCAAAAGAATTATATATATACTCCATAATCTCTTCAGGGGTGGAAATGAGTTACATGCCCCACGATTTGGGCATCCAAACGCGGAAAAAAAAAACAACCTTATGTGCCGGTCAAAACATGCTTATCCATCTAACACGAGCTGGAACTCACAAAATGTACTTCAAACCCAGTCAAGCCTGAGATTTAGGTCATGGACCAGCCTGGATTCGAACCCACTCTCCAAGCACCAGATCTAACTCCCAATTGATAACATAACAATGGTAGCACATGAGATTTAATTCTTCATCCGGCTCACTAGCAAATCGGAGAAAACAATAAGACTCATGGACTTAAACATATATATAAACAACTTAAATACTAGACATTCCATAGATAAAATCTAACATATTTAAATAATAGGGGCTTTACTAATGAATACTTATGGGCAATTAGTGAATTGGATTGATTTAATAATGAGACAGAAACTGATATATGATGAATTAAAATATATTTATTGACAATTGTTGTTGGCAAATGCACACAGGCATTTCATTTATAAAGTCACATTCTCTAGACTATTTGAACAATAATTGATGTTGGCAAATATGTTTGTAGCTATGATTTAATGGAGGCAAATATCCTGCTATACAACCAATCACTACATTAACTTATTTGTTATGTCCTTTTATAATCAGTTTGAGTGGCTCTTTTACGTAAATCAAACCCAGTCTGGAGTGAAACTTAATACATCTGACTATAATCAATTTATATATTAACTATGGGCTTATAAAGCATCCCAGATAGCTTAAGATCGAACGGGTTTTCAAGAATGCTTCGGTTCAATGCTGAAGATTGCATATTAGGGAGGAAAGAGTTGGCTATAACGATTTTACTAATATGCTAGGCACAAGTAAAGTATAATAATAAAGTGGCTCTGTGGATGGAAGAATAGTTTTAGGGTTTTTGTGACAAACAATGGTTTACCCAATAACCGGTCATCATGCTGCTAATGGGGAACCTTTATTTGGTTCAGAGGCGGGGGACTTACATGCTAATCTGGCCCGTAGCTCAGACTTCGCTACTGCACTACCCATAAGAGAAGATGGGCTGGACTTACCGTGGCTCCATCTTATATATATATAAAAAAGAACAGCACCACGAGAAAATATTAATAAATCCCACATCCGCCAAGCCGAAGGATATTATAAATTAAAGATCATATATTAAATGAACACTAGATCATCAGCTTGATCAAAAGAGCCAACTCTTCTGTAGCATGAAAATACGATATGCTACTGATAGGAATATATAGATACAAACTTTACATTATCCCATTCAATCTCTTTAGTTATCTATAACTACTAAACTTTTAAAAGGGGGAAAAGTATATTTAATAGGGGACTTACGAATACTTAACTAAAAAAATATACTTATGATTGCACTCCAGGCTAGTTTAATCTTTAGTAACATAATAAATAAAGGTTGAAAAGCCACATTTTATATTTATATTAATTAATTTACTAAATGACAAAAATATGAATTTGGGTTTCGAAACAGCGCATGAAATGACGCAATATAAATAATAATATGAAGATTTTAGATTTATATGTTTAAAAACATATTCTATAATTAAATGCACACCGTTTCGAAACATAGGCACAACTAATAATAATTAAAAATAAGCAAAAGAAAAGCAAAATTATAACTGCAGTGATTAAATTATATAACAAAACATTAATTAACACAGAAATTTACAAAAGTATTTCATATTATAGAATTTAAAGATTATTTGAAAAACAATTTAGAAAGAAGTTTCGATAATATGGTTAGCTAACCTGATTTTGAAGAAATAATGATTGTTGTTGAAATTCACACAGAGCTCTGCGATTTTAAATAATATTAAAACAGTTCTCCTATAGCTGAACTGGAGATATTCGAGCTGGAACGAAGGTGAGTTCTTTGGCGGCTTAGGGCATGTTCTTATTCAGTTGCAAGATGATTTAAAATGGTGTTGGAATGAAGGCAAGTTCTTTTAGCGGCTTATGACATCTTTTATTTGGTGTGGTTGTTGCTTCGGCATTTGATGGATTGAACTCGGCGTTCCATCACGGGAATTGCAGCAATTCTTGCCTGACTTTAGCCAGACATGGTAAAATTAAACAATTTTGACTTCTGATATTAACAGCTATTCAACAGCAAGATGGAGTCTATCTTCCCGCTTAAAATAAGCCCTATTTATACATTTCCACTAAACCTTAACACCTTTTTGGAATTTCGTTTGCCTTGGGACCAATTGACTTTTAATTAAACAAAATAATATAATCCAATTTCTGCAACAGATAATGTCTCCGAGGTGTTACATTTAATTTACTTTAAAAAATTATTAAAACATATAAATTATATAATTTGATTCAGTTTCATTAATTAAATTCCTTTTTAAGTGTTAAAGAATGTTAAAGCTTAGCAGAAGGAATGGTATTCTGATTTAATGATAAAGTTTTTTGTTGCAAACAAAAATCAATCAGTAAACTAGATTTTACTTTTTACCTGGGGTGCAGTCACTAATTGATATCTTGTTTACACAAAATTCTCATTTTTAATTACAAATGGATGATTTTTATTTTACTGAAATAAATAACTTTTAACATATTTGTTTTTACCAAATTATTTGTTTTAAAAAAAGCAAATTTAAAGAAAATACTTTAGTTTCAATTATATATGTAAAACATTAAATCAGAAAGCCGTTAAATATATTTTAAAGAAAACATTTTACATTATAGTATATCTTTTTTATTTTAACTTAAATATATATATAAATCATTTTGCCGCTATTCCAAGGTTTAAATTATCCATCCACATACAAATATTATAGCGAATATAATTAAAAATTGACTGAAAATTTATAAAACATTTTATAATAATTTATGAGCATTTCTCCGCTATAATTTTAACAAACGTGTCTAATTATAGCGTGTTTTCATAAGTAAATGGTTGATGCCATTCAAGTGGCCATTGTAGCAAAGTTTTCCCGCTAGACTTATATATAACATTTTTACATATGACATTTTTACATTTAAGATAGGTTCGAAACTAGTTCAGATGAGTAGGTCATTAGGTTGATGGTGAAACGGAAAGGGATTGGAGATTTCCTTTTCAATAGATAGATCAGCGAGCTAACCCATGGATGACAGGTTTCAAGGAACAAGAATTGTGAATTAGCACAGCATCCTTATGATTTCAGAAACAGCCAAAATATATATAAGTACCATTATATGTTATATTAACAACTTCTTCCAAAGGATTCAATTTAAGTCCATCTCTTTTCTTTAAACTAATTTTGCTGTAAATTACTTATATATGTGCTCTTCTTCTATGCTGGCTTTCAAACAAGAATCATATTTTCTTCTTTATTTTTTTTTTAAAGAGAGAAATAACAAATCAAGCAACTCCTTCAGAATTTTAAAAAAAACTTTAACTTTAACTGCTCATTTTTTTTTAGTTTAAAAGAACAGCATATTCAGCAAGAGAAATTTTTTTTTAAAAAAACTGCCTTCCAAAAAATTACATATTGTTAGGTGACTCTCTTCATAAAAAAAAAAACTAAACGGTCCTTCTTAAAATTATTAATTGAATACCTCTCAAAAACTGCCCCCCTCTATATATTTCAATTTCTGATCAAAGAAAAAAAATCTATCAAAACTAATTGTGATTTTAAAGATAGCAATCAAATCTCACCTAGATGGTTTTAAGTCATTAACAAAAAAAAGATTAACAATTATTTATTCTGTCTAAGCATTTCCTCTCCTTTCTTAAGATAATATAAGATACAGATTACATAAAAAAACAGTTCATAATCTATAGTCTATAGAAATATGTGTAAAAAATGTCTATGTTTAAAAGCAGCTGGTCTCTTATCATGCTTCTTTCACACTTTTTTTACACGTGTGCCTAGTTTATCTACTAATCGATTTTTACATCTTTCTTATTTTCTTCATTTAATAAAAAATACAGCTAAATAATTGAAAACATTATTTAATAAAAAAAATAAATCAATGTATTAAATATTACTTCTTATTATATTCTCTCTCTACAACTGCTTATTAATTTATCATCTATAAACCATATAACAATACTCGCACACATAAATCTATATATAAATGATTTTTTTTTAAATTAAAGAATATATATATGTGTGTGGGAATGAAAACATATATATATATATATATGCAAATTTATAAATAAATATTTAAAAATACAGTATTTAAAAGCTTATAAAAATATATGTATAACCGTCACTTAGGAGCGCTTTCAACTAACTTGTAGCTTTGTCAACTATCATGTTTAAAAACCAATTAAAGGTAAATATTTGGTAAATTATTACATACCTTTCAATTTATAATTTAAAAAAGGGGGAAATTTTGTCTTCACTATAATTATTGTTTTGTGGGTTGGAGACAAAAAATAGTTTGCTAGAATTTACAGTGAATGTTGCTGTTGAAAATTTATGAATAGAAATCATTATCAGTTTTTCAAAGCAGAAGACTTTGAAAATAAAAATATTCATTAATTATATTAATTAGACCATAATATATACTTACCGGGTTAATGCATGGCACACATCCTCCAGAAATTGTCTGAAAAAAAAAATGCTTTTATAATGCCAATAATAATAAATATTGATATGGTAATATGTTGGACTATTTCCATCATCTATTATTAAATGCTGAATGTATATGAAACTTTATTTAAACTTTACAAATACTTGTTAGTATTTGAAAACTTTAACATTTTCTACATATTCAGCATTTAATATAGATGTTGGAATAGTTAACATGTTATACATCTAATAAACCAGCATTACTAACTTTTGGGAAAGTATTAAACATATTTTTTTAGAAGATACATAAGTTTTTTAATCTCTTGATTTACAATAATTTACCCTAATACCAGTTGCATCAAAAATCAAGGACTTTACATAAAAATAGCAATTATTATGAGTTTCAAAACCACCAAACAACATATGATCACCATTTCTTATGCTTGACTGTTTTATTATGAGTTTCTATGGGAAAAATAATTTATTAATTTAATAACAAAATCTACAAAAATTTAATTAAAAAGTTAAAGCTTAAACTTAAAAATGTTAGTTACTTTTAGAGAAAGGCTTTAACCTTTATTATATGCACCTTGAATGTTTATAATCATCAAATGATGTATTGTTTTGACTATAGAAGGGCATCTCAAACCTCAAGCTAAGATAGTGACTTTATAAAGATATGGACAGCCATATAATCTTTAAACCTATATATATATATATATATATATATATATATATATATATATATATATATATATATATATATATATATATATATATAGACCAATCTGAAGCACCCTGAAGCATGCTTCCTCTGCACTTAATAAATAATAAAAACTTCATAAGAGTTCATCTGTAAAGGAAATAGTGGACTTAAAAAGTGAAGAGACTAACAGCTTTAAGATGCTTCAAATTGGCATTTATAAGTGGAAATTTAGGTTAAAGATAAGATGGCTCTTTTTATCTTTATAAAGTTGCCACATTGTGATGAGGTTTGAAAGGTCCCTCTATAATCAAAGAAAGATACCGTGTGACTATTATAAACATTGATGGCACATATAATAAAGGTTAAAGCCTTTTTTAAAAGTATTTACATACTTTCCATTCACTTATTAAATAATCACAACTTTAAAATAGTAATTAATGAAAAAACATTTTACTAAGCATATTAGTAAAAAAATTACTAACTGCATATAAATATATTGTATGAAAAAATAAATTATAATTCTTTTCTTAATGGTCCATGATCTTATTTTTAAATAGTGAGAGAATATTTTCTAATTCACAAATTGTTTAATTAAAATATGATGAAAAAAAATAGCTAACATGTACAATGTACATTTTAAATTAAAAAAAAAACTTTACCTCAAAGTGCATTTTAAAATTTACATTCAATACATTTTGTTCTATTATCAAAGTTTTTTGTTTTTCTAATTTTCAGCATTGCTTTTAAATTTTTTTAAAGCAAGACTTTATAATTGTATTTATTTTACATAAATGCATTGAAATTAATAAAATTTTGATAAAGAAATGTAATGTACGGTTGAGCGCTAAAGCTTTAATAATATAAATGACTAAAGCGTTTTGTGTGTGTGTGTGATAGGGTGTCATATTAATAGTAACAATTATGAAATTACTGAGTTAAATTTGAGCAAATAAATACTATTTTATTCTTATGATTGGTTAACCTTTTATCATATAAAGTTAATTATTAACTGCAAAATGCATGGAATTATTTTTTGTCCCTTATCAAAGAAAATTAATAACCATTTTCATTAGTGTATATATATATAATGTTTTTATGGTTGTATGATGAAAATTAATAACCATTTTCATTAGTGTATATATATATAATGTTTTTATGGTTGTATGATGAATTATTATTTTTGGGAATAAACCCTATCTTATTTTGCATTACAATCCGATATTTTGATGGACTAGCAACCGCCATAATCAAGGTAAACTTTTGAAAGAAAAATCATTAGATCTCAAACAATAACATGACTCGGTGTGAGATGAGGGATGAAGTTCAACTTGATGTAGTTCAGCATTCACAATATGAGGCTTATCAAAATGTTTATTTCCCTCAGTTTTTTCACCTATTAATTTTAAAGTAATATTAGATAAAATGAGAGGTTTCCACATAGCTGGAATACATTGTGCTTCATCAGCCCTATTTAAACCAGTAGGTCTCTTTAAAATTTCAGTTGACTCTCTCATGGTTCTTAAATCATGTCTTTCCAAATTAGTAAGTATTTTTGTATTGTCAAAATCAGGTTTGTAACCAATTTCTAAAAAATGGGAAGTAAAAACTGATGTGCTAATTTTTTGATTAAAAGAATTTCTATGTACCTTAATTCTGACATTTATTTGTTTATTAGACTGACCCACATAGCTTCTTCAGGACTGCAAGCATGGAATTTCATAAACTCCTTGGTGTTGCAAAAATACTTTGTCTTTAGGTTTATATAAAAAATCACCATTTTTTTGCCAGAAGAAAAAGTAGTCTTTATATTAAAACGAGACAGTCTTCTACTGATTTTATCAGTAATCCCTTTAATATAAGGTAAAATTATTGTATTAAAAGAGGAATTGTCAATTCTATCCTCTTTTGTCTTTTTAGTATTAATGTTATGTAAAGCCTTACATATGGTGTTTTTATTATAATTATTAGAAAGACAAATATTTTTTGTAAGTTCTATTTCTTGAGTAAGATGTACTTTATCAGATAAATTATAAGCTCTAGTCAAAAGATTTTTGCTACAGAAAAAATTTGTGCAGGATGATGATGAGAATTAAAATTAAGATATCTATTTTTATGGGTGGATTTTCTGTAAATTGATATTGATAATGTTTCATCACATTTTCTTGCAATTAAAACATCTAGAAAAAAAGTGATCTGTTATTTTCCACTTCCATAGTAAATTTAATATTTGAATGGCAATTATTTATAAAAACAAGAAACGAATTTAAGGCATCAATGCCATGAGGCCATATGACAAATGTATCATCCACATATCTAAGCCAAATAGAAGGTTTTTTTAGTAACTGCACATAATACTTGACTTTCAAAATTATCCATGAAAAGATCAGCAATTACAGGTGACAGTGGAAATCACATAGAAAGTTCTTTAATTTGTTTAAATTTTTGAGAATTATAAACAAAAAATGTATTTTCAAGGCAATGCTTCACTAATGGAATAATAAAATCAGGTAAATCATTGTATTGTCCTATTATACTTAATGCTTCTTCAACAGAAATATTAGAACAAACATCAAAACTAACCAATAAATCAGTTCCAGTTATTTTTACATTTTTAAATAAAGAAATAAAATGACTTGAATTTTTTAATTCTTGATGGAATCTTGTCTGTCAATGGTTGTAAGCATTGGGCTAAATATCGAGCCAAAGCATGTGTGTGAGAACCTATTGCGTGCACAATAGGTCACAATGGTATCTCAGGTTTATGAATTTTAGGCAAACCATAACATTTAGGATATAATGAAAGACCTTCTCTTGGAGAAATTTTAATGTTCATATCTTCATCCATATTAGAACGTTTCATTAGACATTTTGTCTTTTTCTCTAAATATGTCAGAGAATCTCTAATCATTTTTTTTATAAGTTCCATCATTTAATAAATCTACAATTTTATTATTATAATCCAAAGGATTAAGAACAACCATTGAATTCTCTTTATCTGCTGGAATAACAACAATAGAATACTCTTTTTTAAATTTTTGAAGTGCAATAAATACTCCTCTAGATAAATTATTTTTTGGTGGTTTCATATTTTTTAAGACGTCACAAACTTCAAATCTAATAGAGTCAGCTGTGTGGAAGTCTATATTCTTTAAGGAAGATTCTATATTGCATATAATATTTTCAACTGGAACATTAAACCTTTCGCCAACAGAGAAATTTCATCAGAAGAAAATTGACAATGAGATAAATTTTTTATATGTGAATCACACAGTATTATTAGTAAATTGTTTCAAAGTTTTAAATTCTAAATCTTTAATAGATCAAAATAAACAATTTTATCAAAAATAGACCAAAGAACGGAGTGGATAATATTGCTTAATGTTATACATTCTCTCAGTAAAAAACAATCAATATTGTTTATCTTCCCATTTTTTAGAAGTTGGTCACAAACCTGATTTCGACAATATGCAAATACTTGCTAATTGGGAAAGATATGATTTAAGAATGATGAGAGAATCAATTAAAATATTAAAGAAACCCACTGGTTTAAATATGGCTGATGAAGCACAATGTATTCCATCTATGTGGAAACCTTTCATTTTATCTAATATTAAAATTAATAGGTGAAAAAGCTGAGGGAAATAAACATTTTGATAAACCTCATATTGTGAATGCTGAACTACTTCATGCTGAACCTTATTTCTCATCTCACACTGAATCACATTATTGTTTGAGATCTAATGATTTTTCTTTCAAAAGTTCACCTTTATAATGGTGGTTGCTAATTCATCAAAATATCGGATTGTAATGCAAAATAAGACTTGGTTTATTCCCAAAAATAATAATTCATATAATATATGCTGTAAATTCCTTTTCTTTTTATCTATCATTTCTTTCTATCTTTTTGTTTACTACAAATATACGATGTGGCAATCATATAGTTACTTTGATTGGTCAACATAGAGTTTCAGGATCTGAGCAATATAAGTGCCATTGTTTTCTATCTTTATATATATACAAAATGCATTGGGATCTATTTGCTTTGTAGTGGTGTAAAACCCTTCATACTGATGGTAAAAGTTCTGATATTTGTTTTCTTGGAACTTTCTCATGTGAGGAGTTTTTATAAAAACTTGATTTCCTATTTTGTGTTGTATGGATTTTTCTTCACATCTTTATTCCTCTGATTGGACATATTCATAAGTTGCTCATGCATTTTTATCCTATCTTTATCTATCTCAGAGTGTATAATATTAGGTTGATATTTTATAAATAGTGTTTTCATTGCACTTTTGTGCCACTTAGGTGGCCTATGTTCTGCATTTTATTAGGTGTCTGTAATTTGTATGCCAGTGAACATGTGGGTGCATTCCCTCATGCCGTTTGATTTTAAATGTTTTGTATTGATATTTATTTTATGGTCAATTATATATATATATATATATATATATATATATATATATATATATATATATATATATATATATATATTGTGCCCTTTTCTATAGGTCAGTAATAATTCATAACAGTCAATTACTAAAAAATTTTAAATTTAGAATATGTTCTTTTTAATATGGTAATTGTATTAAGTCAATTATATCTTTAAAGTACAATTTGAAGCTAAAGAGAATACGTAGTATATAAAATCATTTAAAAATAGTTATATAAAGCTTTAAAAATTGTTTCATATGGTTGTAAAAGCTGGCCATATTAGATAACACAGCTATAAATATTAAAATTATATTAAAAAAATTCGATTTTAATAGTTTAAAACTTATAGTTAATAAATGCTATGTTTAAATTTGTAATCATATTTAAATAGTCAAAATTAATATCGTACATTTTAAAAATAAACTTTATGATGGTGAGAATTGTATTTAATTCTATATTTTCTAAATTGTTCTTCTAAATTTTATAATTATATTATATAATATGATAAGTGTATCAATTTTATAAATCTAGGCAGAGAAATAGATTAAAAATTGTCTGTCAAAGTTATAATCACGTGATTTTTAATGTATACTATCACACATGCTTGTTTGAAATAATAACAAAGTTTAAAATATTTTAAAAGTTATATTATAGAATTGGATAGAATTATTGCCTATCATAAAAGTAAATAGTATTAAACATTAAGTTAACTATTGTATGTAATGTTTTAAATAATGTAATAAAGACGAATACAGATATATAAAAATTAAATATTTTATTTAAATAAAAATAGATAAATTGAATATTAAAAAATGGAATAGGTTATTTAAGGTTATTTTAAAAGTTATTTTAAATGTTTAAATAGTTTTAATAAAATAATAATTTATTTAAAGGTAATATTTTAAAATAATATTTTAAGTTCATTACGTCATCATTTTTTATTTTCAAATATAATTCTACTATAAATTGGAAATATGTAAATTTTTTCTCAAGCTAAAGTAAGAATTAACCAATAGGAATAGGTATTCTTACAGACGATAAATATCGTCGTAACTAAGTTATAGGGGGAGATTAATAATGTATTGAAACCGGAGAGAGGTAAATTATAACTGTTAAAAGATAGTATTTTAAAATTTTTTATTTTAGTCAATTTTTTTTTTTGGTACTTTCTTATAACTTTATCTGCAAAAAACTAATTGATAATTTTAAAAAATATTTTTTGCAAAAGAAAGTATAAACTAAAAAATATTTTAATAATTTCGTTTAACATGCTTTGTTAAATTTTTTAAAGTTCTTTATCAGTCGTATTTTATCTAAAAGTTTAACCTAAACTACGCATTAAAAAATGGATATACTATAAAATAAAATGGATATAAATTGTAATGCTGAAAAAATATTTGAAATATTTATTGATACAGCTTTATTTATGCATAACCGGAGAACTTTTTTGGTACATAAAAAAAAAAAACCACAGCACGGACATCATACTGAGTCTAATGAAAAAATTGGAGACGCATTATTATTTATAGGCTTATTCAAGATTTATTTTTTAAATGGTAATAAGATAATTATATATTGCATGAATTATTTTATATAATATGATATTCAAAGGAGTAAAATGTTATATCCTTTCTGAAGGTAACATTTTTATTTTTATTTTAAAATGATATATAAAAAATACCAAATGAAAATTTAAATGTATCAAGAAGGAAACAGAGATAAAAGTGAACACATAGATGAATAAAAAGATGGATCCATAGAAATACAAATAGTACTTAAAAGTTTATCGAATATTTTTAAAGTTAAATTAGATGGATTGATGCATCGGATACGCAGAAAATATTGGTAGAGAAGATTAAGAAGCTTCATGGGAATAATTCTTTAATATTATGATTTAATAATTATCATCCTAAAAACTAAAACCAAGGATTATTTTCTAAATTTTACTAAATGGATTAATAATTATTTTTATTTTAAACTTTAACGCACTTGGAGAACATTTTTGGAAAATTCTAGAGAAAATAATAAGCATTTTGGACTTATCAGGAACTATCGTCAAGAAAATATGTAACTATAGTTTTGATTCTTTTTATTTTGTTAACCTAGTTTAAATCTGAATTTTTATATAAGATTAGGAAAAACATAAAAACATTAATTTATTAATATTAAAATTTTATAATATAACAATCTAATAATTAGCTAAAAATATTTTAATATAAAGTGTATGGGTGTGATTTTTTTTTATATCTGCAATGCTCAAGTGGATAAAGAAAAGCCTACTGAACACGATGACTAGATAAAGGTTATTGGTAATAATAATAACTATTGATAATTTATAATATTTTTCTTTTGTTTTCTTTAGATCATCCATAAATTGGAAGAATGAAGTGTAAAAGTTTTTTTTTACTTATATGTACTGCATTTTATACAACATTTTAAAAAAACATTATGAGATAGGATTGATTTGGAAATATGCATACGACAATTTTTTTTGATTTTTTTTTTTTTTTAGTAATATAATCCAACATAACAAATAATTATGTGATTCTTTTAAAATTTTTATGATATGGGATATTCAAATATTGTCTAAGTAGATTGTATATGATTAGACATATAGAATGATGAAGTGGACAAACTTTTCTTATGCGATAGTAAGATTGTTTAACTATTAATGAATTTTATTTATTGTTTTGTAAATGCAGATAGTTATTTTATCGATATAAGATGTAGAAAAATCTTGAGAAATAATGTTGAGATAGTGGCTTGGAAGTACTATAGTTAGCAGGAAACCAAGATGATGTATATTTAAAATAGGATATGATAAGGAATGGGAATAATATTTAATCTTTATGTGGTTATCAGCATAGTTAACAAAGCCCTATGACTGATACACATTTTATTGGACAGTGTTATATTTCTTTAAATATTTGATGTTCTAATAAAGCTGAAGAAATAGCTTTAACATCATCCCTGTACTAGAGGATATTAGGCAGATAAATGTCCTACCTCTTCGCACTGTACCATGATTTTGAGATATGTTAAAAATAATACTCTAGCTGTCTTCCTTAATCCTATGCATCTGTTTTCGCTATCTTTATTTCATGTAACTGCATCGTTCAGTAAGATATGTTTAAGAGAAATGATAAATAATTTAGAACTAAGGTGGTGCTATCGTTTTTTGGATAAGATTAGTTTATTTGCTTATAAGGAGCAGAATATTATAACTTAAAATTGAAGATCCAAAGTATCCTAGGGAAAGAAAAGAATCATAGAATATATTTTGAATTTTATTTAGGAAATGAAATATAAATTTTTTAAAATAAAGTATCTAAACAAAGATATTTTCTTTAAAGTGATAATAATTTTAAATGCTTTAGTATTTTTTTTTAAGAAAAAATAAGTATTGCATATTTTAAAATACAATAGTACAAAGTAAATTATGTAAACAATATGCATAGTATATTTTTGTTTATTGATTAACAGACATGTATTGATGATTACACTTATATCATACTAAAGTAAGGCTTAAAGAAGAATATATTATGATTAGTAAACATTGTGTGATAAATACTAAAATCTAGTACTTAATTTTGGATAATATTTTGTGTAACATCTTTGACTTTGCAAGATGAAATTTTTTTTTAATATTTTGAGAAATCCATACTCATTATAAAATTTTGTTTTCTATAGAATGTTTTTCTAACTATGAATTGTTTTTGAAAAATAAGATAGTTTAATAATATTAAGGATAAAATGCTGTTGCTAATAAAGTAGATAAATTTATTTGTAATAAGTTAACCATAATGAGAAACCAAATAATAACATTTTTTTTAACTTTGTCCTAAATCTAAATAAAGATGTAATTGAAATATAAATTATTTTTTTTATAACCCGTAGATCAAACTATAAAGTAAAAAAAAGTTAAGGATATCCACTGTAAATAGTGTAAATAAATTGTTGATTTATTTGTTATTAGTAATAAACTTTGTTAAATTTTGTTATTTCAAAAATTTTGTGTCCGAGTTATTTATTTCTCCACATCGCTGCATGAAAACACGATATATGCATAATAATCGAAACAAACATATAATTTTGCACAAAAAGATAAATAGAGAATTATTTAAGAATTTAAATATTTTATTGGTATTCATTATAATTAAATAATCATAATCTTACATTATTTATTGGTCATAAATCAGTTATCACAATATTATATTATATTATATGCTATCAGTTGCCACACATATTTTGTTTGTCAGATTATTAAAATGCTACCACATATTTATTATATCATTACATGAAGAATATTATTGTTATTTATTATTATTAGTTTAAGTGTAGTAGATTATGACATAAAATCCCTTCTCATATTTTACTACCGTATTTTATTAACTCAGAATAAACTTTATGAACCTGAGATTATTTTATGGAGCTAGATTATTATTAAATAGAAGATTAAGACTTAATTATTAGTTTAATCTTAGTGAGTAGAAGTTAATAAAGTCGTAAGAATACTATGAGTTTGTTATTTAAAATAGTAATAAGGGGAGATAGTGATCTTATGCCATTGAGGTAGTATCCTGTAGGATATTGGCTCAATGTAATCTATCTTGTCACCTGTATTTACTTCAAGTCTCATGAAAATATTAAATATTTATTTAATTTATTTTTATAAACTAAACCTTATTCGAATTTTAAATTTGAGCTAGAGGAATATTTTAATTTTAATGCTGAATATTTTAGTTATTAATTATTAACTGAGCTAGAACCCATTTTATTTCATATCATATACTATCTGGAAGTGAGGATGCATGAGAGCAAGGTCAGAATATATATATATATATATATATATATATATATATATATATATATATATATATATATATATATATATATATATATATATATTTATTCTCCTTTTAAAGAACCATATTGGGGTTCAATCATTGTAAAATGTCCATTGTCACATTCCAATGTCACAATCTTTGAAGTCCTTCTATTTATATGTGCTTTTTCTTTTAAGCACTTTCATTAATATGCTTAATGAATGTGAATGGGCCTTTATAAGTCTTCACAATTTATGGAAATGGGAACCTTTATGCTTTTTGGTTGGTAGTATAGTCACCTCCATTATTATCTGATGATTTTCTACACTTTGATCATTGCTCTCCTTGGTGCTTTTTGAACTGATATTTCTATCTTGACAATTTTTTTTTGTGACAGCCTTATGAATGATGAGTAGCATTCTACTCTGATGGTTATAAATCAGTTCATCAATATAGTGTCTGAAGAATATTTTAGCTTTGTTTTGATGGTAAATATGAACATGCCATTATGACTTCAAATATGCATACCTATTTTCTCATATTTTCCCATGGTATCTTTAGGGTGTGAGGTCATCTTGACTTTTATGGCTTCATCATGTAATTCATTGTTGGCCAAGGAGTCTCATGAACTCAGTATCACTTGATAGTTAAGAACATTACTTAATTCTTCTCCCTTGAAAACTTTGAGTTGCACAAATTAGTTAATGACACTCATTGTGTTGTGTGGCCATACACTCAGCCAGACATCTTAGTGTCTGTCTGTGGAGTCAATATTGGTATTTCTGGGTTATTTTGACATGCACTTGAGACCATTCATTCAAAATTAAAATAAAAAAATAATCTTCAATCCCAGGCATTGTTTGGTGTGGAAGGATAGATTCCAAACAAGGGTCAGTTGTCATGTAAAGATCCTGAGCAACAGTCTCCAGGCTGTTCTCTTCCTCATTCATTCTATCCTTATCATTGTGGGTCCTTTGATCCATCTTGGTTGTTTGCATCTCAATGATTCATGTGTTTTGGAACAGTTGAGATTTAATGTATACAAATTTTTGGATTGCCTAAGCAACCAATCTGATCTTGTGTTGCATTTGTGCTTTAATTTTCTAAATCCATTTTAGTTATAATCATTTATGCTTTATTTGAAGCTACATTATCTTTCAGCTGCCTTAAATTTTGGTCTATGTTTTCCCTAGTTTTTTCACACATTTCTATCTCAGTATTGTTTTACACAAAGTTAATCTACTTTCATGTGAAGGTCTTGGAGGTCCTCTTGAACTTTTTTGGTGTCTTTCTTGATTTGTATGGACCTCATTAATAAAGGCCTCAATACTTGATGTCATGTTGATTGCTATACTGCAGCTAAAGTCTTTGAACCATCATTGACATCATGTCTTTCTCATCCACTTCCTTTCCTATTTCCCTCATTGTTTGTTTCACTTCACTATTATATTTTTGAACATTCTTTAACTCTATGGATAGTTGATGCATATCCTCAGATATAATTTCTATTGTCATTTTTTCACTTTATCTACATCTCTTTTCAAATCTTCTCTCAAGGAACTTACATTTTCTTTGCATTTTATTTCCATGTCATACACATCAGCCTTGGTTACCATTGTGGTGTTTATACTAACACTATTGTTATCCATGACTGATTTCAAGCTTGTTTCTATACTATTCATATCTGCTTTCAAACTTGTTCTCATATTATCCATATCTGCTTTCAAGCTTGTAATTTCTTGGAATATTTGCTCTATGTTGATTGGTCCACATCACCATCAGTTGCTCCTCGGTTTGAGGTGTCACTAGGTCAGTGACATGTATCCATGGAAAATTGCCAACCTCAACAACAGATCCCCAAGGTGTCTGTCTATACAAAGACCCTTCTCCATTACTGGCAGTAGCATCTCCCATTTCACTATCTCTAGTACTTGAATATTTCTTCAAAATGTTTCACTTCCATAACTAATAATTTTCTTCCACTTCTAGTTATCATTTAAAAAACTTATAATAGGTGAATATAAAGTTAACTCCTTTTTTTAAAGATACAATTAGATGTATGTCGTAGGGTTTCACACCATTCCCAACCATTTTATATGTACATTTAACTTTCTCATTTTTATTATGTCTACTCTTTAGCCTACATTTTACTTTACCTAAATCACCTATTTTAGCTTTATTTATTAGTTATTTATTTGTTTGCTTTGATATCAGTTTATTAATCCTGTATTCACTGCTTCATATGTAATTTCTTAATGAAACATTTATTTATTTACTTGCTTTAATCTCAGTTTATTAATCCTGTATTTACTGCTTCATATGTAATTTCATAATGAAACATTTATTTATTTATTTGCTTTGGTCTCAATTTAGTAATCCTGTATTCACTGCCTTATATGTAATTTCTTAGTGACACTTATTTTATAACTGGTTTAAACTCATGATGTTCTCTCATTATAATTGGATGTAGTAATTGTTCTTCAGGTGCATAAGTACAACAGAGATTTCATATTATAGAATTTGATATAAAAATGAGTTCAAAAAAAATAACAAAAAAAAATTATTGTTTTTTAATCACCAGTCCAATGGCTAAACCTCTTTTGAAACTTTTAGTTTCATGTCCCTAAAGTATGAGCCCCAAATGTAATAGAACATACAATTTATATATGTGATCAGATTCCCAATGGCCTATGTTTTAAAATTGCAATTGATCATTATATTGATTTTATCAGGTATGGTATGATAACTGACTGACTTCATGCCCAACATGTTGGATGCCAGATGTAACAGTCCAGAAAAAAGGGAGAGGATCCTCTGTCTGTGGTTGGACTTTGGATCTTCAGGTATGATGCTGCAGATGGTGTGCTGAAGTACATAACCAAGGATTGCATCCTTCTGCAGTTGACTAGCTCTAAACCTATTTACTGAATTTAGATACAATTTAGGTTAGTTCATATGCATCTCATCCCTTTATGGTTCTGTTATGCTGCAGTGTTTGAACTCAGGAAAATTCACTTTTGACTCTCTTAACAGGGGTGCACTAATGACAGCTGACAACTATCACACCTCCATATAGGTTACAGTTAATATGATATATCTAGTAATCACTCAATTAATTTTCAATTCTATTATAAAAGTATGACACATGTGTGTGTACATTTGAGGCTGTAGAATGCATACAAAGTTTATTTAATAAACTAGAAAGACTAAATCGAGATTAACAAATACATTAGCATTTATTAGAGAACAAAAAACAAAATAAGCTCAAAAATGTTTTAACAATATATAAAAAAAATTATAATTATGGGTGCCAATAATGGACTTCTATCATATTAGTAATTTAACAAGTTTATGTTTCCATACCCATTCATGCTAATAGCACCAATTATTTACAAAGTTTAAACAAAAATTAAAAATAATATTGATTTAGCATAAATGTGAATCTAAGTTATTAAGTTAAATTTTTTCATTGGTATGTCTATTTCTGCATCATATTCCAAATCCAGTAGTCTGTGCTTGATTTTCTTGTGACTTTTGCCCCCCCCTAAGAATTTATGTGCAATTCCTAACATGATATTAAGGATTGTTCACCCAAGAAGATTAGTCATTTACACAGAAAAACACATATAATGACTGTTACTTAACATGTAACAAGCAACATAAAGTTTGTCCTGATATTGTGTGCCTATTTAATGTGGTATTTTAATAAAATCTTACTTTAGTATTATGTGGTTAATGATTAAATCTTATATCATCACTATGAGTGGAGAAAGGCTAATCTAAAATTTATTTACAAAAGAAAATTTTACCTAAAATTAACCATCCCTCTCCCTACTCTTGACTTCTATTTAAAATGAACTTTCCCAAAAAATGGAATCACAAAAGATTACATTTCTAAGTATGAAAAAAAAAATCTAATGTAGAAAAAAATATTTACAAAAGTAATCATAAAATTAGAACACACAATTAAAAATTCAGAATTTCTTTAAATCCATTTAATTGAAATTGATGAGCTGGCAAAAGCCCTTCATATTTATATAGTTCATGCATTACAAATGGTTCTCCTTAAACAAAGTGCAGGTTGCTCATTGCCATCTGTCCATCATACACTTGGAACAATTCTGCATTGGCCCTTACTCAGTCTTTCCATGAATCCAGAGGTAAGCACTTAATATGGGACAAAAGATGTTTCTTCAGCATTTCAAGAGTAGGTAAAGAACTAACAATCCACCTATGACAATGGCAGTTTAGCCAAAAAACATTGCATGGTGATTAAATATATATGACAATTTTAAATAGGTTAACATTTGCATTTTATAGATTTTACCCACAATAAAAGATTATTTCATAGTTCCACTTTGAATACTGGTGATCTTTCCTACTTTTCAGTTTGGGTTCGAATAGAATTATTATAATTACCTTGTTTAATCTCAGTTCAAAACAATTCTCCAATTTTATTCAATCACATGAAATTCTCTATTCTCCTTTACTTCAAATATTTCTTTGGCTTATTGCAGTCTTTAAAATTATATATTTGAAAACATCAGTTCTCTGGAATGGCACATCCATTTTCTATAGCATTCAAAATGTTTTTTCTGAAGATATTGGCTTTCTGTAGCATGTATATAATTCACAAATACGATGTTTTTCTGAAGATGTTGGCTTTCTGTAGCATGTATGTAATTCACAAATACAATGAATAAAAATGAATTTTGTTTTTGTATCCAGCATGATTTCTATTGTCCAGTGTATGAAAATTTCCATTTTCTTTTTTTATTGCCATAGTTTTTCATTGTTGTGCATGTTATATCTAGATAATCGATTTAAAAATCGCATAATAAAAATAACATTTTATTCTCATACTTCTTTATATAGCAAGTGTTGTGACCTTAGTTCATTATCATTGTTAATAAATGTCAGTCCATGTCATTATATTGTTCAAACTAGTGATGTACAAGACAATAAAGATAAGTTCATTATTGGTTAATATATATATTTGTACTATTTTTTGAAGTATTTTATTTTGTATGTTTTTATTAATTGGGATTTTCCTCATTATTTATATATATGTAAAATTATAAAAATATAGTTTCTCACGATTTAATTTTTCTATTATTTGTTGAAGCAAACAACATATACTTATTATAACAACATATAGTTATGATTTTAAATATATGAATATCAAACAAAACTTATTATTTAAGCTAAGCATAAGTTTAGAATGAGCAACACTTGGTGGTATGAGTAGTCATGAGTCGATTTGGTCAATCTTGTAAGCTGCCTTCACAACTTACATATAAATATTGTAATGCGTTCCAATCATTTACCATTTGTACTTGGTTGGATTTACCCTATTTTTATAAAATATTTTTTATTATTATTAATGACAATTCATAAACAAAACTTCCAATTGACCAAGATTGACTTAAATAGTAATAGATAAGGAAGCAAGTTATTTTAAAACCTCATCTCCCACAAAGTACAAACAATGATTAGTTTCTAATAATTACTCATTAATATTTCCCCAACAATATATTTATGGACAGCAGCATTTTTTGACTACAAGCATCAATCCTATACTTTGCATAAGAATTATATTGAAGGGGGTTAATGAGAGTAAAAATAGTGTATTAATGGATGCCTGACTACTAGCTATCTTATCATGATGGGTAGTACTTAAACTGACAGAGATGTGTTAATACAAGGTAGTTCACATTATATTATTTATAACAAAAATAAAATGTATATGCATTTTGACTAAATGAATAAGTATAAAATAAAAAACAAAATAATAGTTCTCAATTATTTAATAAAATGAAAGCATATATATATATATATATATATATATATATATATATATATATATATATATATATATATATATATAAATGTCTGATAATTAAAACAAAATTAAAATTATAATAAAAATAATAAATTTAATGGTAACAAACTATTATAAACAATCCTTAAATTTGCAGAAGTACTTTCAGTTAATTTCTTAAACTTGCCTCAACTGCCATTAAGTTAAAAAAACAAAAACAAAGCAGAAGCAAACATCTTCATTTCAAATCCCATGAATCTCATATTTTAATGTTAGCAGCTTGTCTATTTATTAAATGCATTTTATTCCTATTTATAAAAATTGCCTCCTTAATTTTTTTTTTCAAATGGTTTCTCTCTTCATAAAGAATTTTCACATTTTCAAAATCAAATTGAAATTTATATTTACATTTTTTCATGATCAAAGAAAACTGAAGAAGACATTAAATCACCATTATTATTACTTTTTACACACTTATATAACAATTCATGCTCACTCAATCTCTTCTCATTACTGCAACTAGATTCATTTATATATGATAGCATACAATCACAAAAATCTTGATATATCACATTAATTTTTGACTTGACAAGTATGACATCCTTAGAATTATTGACTAATTTATTAATATTGTTTGGAAAGTGGAATAAAACATTAAACACATTCTTATCCTTAAAAAATTTCACTTTTGGATTTGAAATAAATGGAATAGATATCCATTGTTTACTATTAATCTTCATTTCCTTTAAATGATTATAACTTTTTTTAAATCAACATAAAGTATTGCTTATTTGTTCCATTTTATAACCAACATCAAGCAATTCCTTGGCAAATATCTCAATATTTTTCAGTTTATCACTTTGGTAATGACATAATTTTTTATTAAGAAACAAAAAAGATCTAAAAATTGCCATCTTATACATAATTGGTACTTTTGATTTACAATTTATATATCCCCTTTTTTGCAGTGGCTTAATTATTAATTTATAATTTAATATACTTATTTATTACAAGAGATAACAGTACATTAAATTATAAATTAATAATTAAGCCATTGCAAAAAAGGGGATATATAAATTGTAAATCAAAAGTAGCAATTATGGATAAGATAGCAAGTTTTAGATTTTTTTGTTTTGTAATGAAAAATTGTATCATTACCAAAGTGATAAAGTGAAAAATATTGAGATATTTGCCAAGGAATTGCTTGATGTTGGTTATAAAATGGAACAAATAAGCAATACTTTATGTCAATTTAAAAAAAGTTATAATCATTTAAAGGAAATGAAGTTTAATAGTAAACAATGGATATCTATTCCATTTATTTCAAATCCACAATTGAAATTTTTTAAGGATAAGAATGTGTTTAATGTTTCATTCCACTTTCCAAACAATATTAATAAATTAGTCAATAATTCTAAGGATGTCATACCTGTCAAGCAGAAAAGTAATGTCATATATTATTTTTTTGTGATTGTATGCTATCATATATAGGTGAATCTAGGTGCAGTATTGAAAAGAGATTGAGGGAGCATGAATTGTTATATAAGCATGTAAAAAGTAAAAATAGTGGTGATTTAATGTCTTCTTCAGTTTTTTTTTGACCATGAAAAAACATGAAAATATAAATTTAAATTTGATTTTTAAAATGTGAAAATTCTTCATGAAGAGAGGAACCATAATAAAAGAAAAATTAAGGAGGCAATTTTTTATAAATAGGAATAAAATGCATTTAATAAATAGACAAGCTGCTAACATTAAAATATGACATTCGTGGGATTTGAATTGATGACATTTGCTTCCACTTTGTTTTTTTGTTTTTTAATTTAATGGAGTTGAAGCAGGTTTAAGAAATTAACCAAAAGTACTTCTGTAGATTTAAGGATTGTTTATAATAGTTTGCTACCATTAAATTTATTATATATATATATAATAATTTGCTACCATTAAATTTATTATATATATATATAACAATTAGAAACTGTTACTCAATACTGAGTTTAATTATTTAATTTTAGTATTATTTATATTTTTTATTATAAAGAAGTTACAAATTGCAAATAGATGTTTCATTATTTATACAATTAGATATTTAATAGAACAGATATGTTATCACTATTGCCTGGGGAAATTAGATCATTCATATTTACCCAGAAAGTAAAATTACATAAAAAACACTGTAGCCACAGAAATGGTCCTGGAAAAATGTCTTTCCTTTTTAAAATTTGTGATGGAATGATGATGCATCACAGGATTTGATGAAATAAAGATGCATGGATGTGGATTTCAGTTTTGAATGATAACAGGATCATATAGCACATTTTGTTTATTTTGTGGAATGGTGGGGATAAAAGCCCAACCCATTTACAGCTATACCCTAACATACTCATATTAGCTGGCATATATTTTTCTTCCAATACCATCAGCCAATTTCTTTAAATATTAATTAATATACAGCAGTCATGAAATATAATCAGAATTATAATAACTCTAACAAAAAAACTCAATCTGGTCTCCTGATTTTTTTATTTGTACTCTTTCTTTTTTAGAAAGTTCTCTCTTATTTATCTGATACAATAGTTTGTTTAACTCTTCAAAATGTGTCAAGCATTGGTGGTCAAGAGGTCAGCAATGGTTGCTTTTACAAGCAGTTGTCCTGGGTTGGCGCCTTTGCTTCCCGGCTGATGCTATGACATATGAGAAAAAAAACTCTTCAAAATGTTCCATATTATCTTTAGTCCAGGATATTGCTGTCTCAGATCCATGTTCTTTTGATTTAGTAGTTCTTTTTCACAAAAGAAAAGCTTTTAGCAAGTTTTTTCTTATAAATTAACATTTTGTTAGAAACTTTTAAAAATAAATTGATACAATACATATGATAAACCATGCCATAGATAAAATCTGTTTTGTTTCTTATCATTTACATATTTTATTTTATTTTTTGCAAATAAAATAAAATTATACACTCAGTAAAGAAAAAATATATTCATTATACATTTTTCCAGAAAATTCTTTTTTATTTGACTATATAATAATAACATGCACACACACACACACACATATATATATATATACTCTATCAAACAAATAAATAAGCACAAAACCCTCCTTAAACCTACCTGGTCTAATTTATTCAGTCAAATACATACAGCAAAATATATGTCTATTTACCGCATCTACATATGTGTAGCTACCTAGTATCCCTTTAATTTGTAACAGGGTTCAAATCTAGTTCCTGTTACTTAATATGGCAGACTATGCCAAAGAGTATGGCTGTATTTGCAACTTGCCTATTAATAACATCTTTATATTAATCTATTAAAATTGCCTCTTTAATTTTTCTCTTTTTATCATTTCTTTCTTCCATTAATATTTTTATTTCATTAATATTAAATGTAAACCTATAATTACAAGTTTTTTCGTTGTCAAAGAATACTGAAGCTGTATTAAATTGACTATTTAAATTATTTTTAATCCGATTATATAATAATTAATGCTCTTTTAATCTTTTTTCCACAGAACATCTCGATTCTCTGTTATATAATTTTTTACATCCACATAAAATCTGATAAATTATATTACTTCTTTGCAATTTAGAAATTATACTCTTAGAATTATTAATCATTCGATTAACATTTGGAGGAACAAAAAATAAAATATTATACTTTACTTTAAATATATTCTTAATTAATTTAGATTGCATGTTATTTACAAATGGCATAGATATCCATTTTTTATTATCTAAGGTAACATTGCAAATATTATTATTAAAGGAATTTACTGTACTCAAAATTTGGTTTTTATCATAACCAACCTTTAAAAGTTTATTAGCAAAGAGTTCAATATTTAAAATTTTATCACTCTTATATTTACATAATTTATCATTGCAATGCAAAAGCAATTTCAGACTTGCCATTTTATGTATCATTGGAACGCGTGATGTAAAATGAATATATCCTCTTTCTCCAATAGGTTTAAAAATTAATTTATAATTTAAATCAGTAGCATCTCTAAATATTTGTAAATGCAAAAATTTTATTTTTCCATTTTGTTCATTCTCAATAGTCCATTTTAATTTGTTTAAATTATTCAGATTATATAAAAGAACATCAATAATGTCTTTAGGACCACAAACAAAAACATCATCAACATATCTAATATAAATTTTAATATCTTAAAAATTATAAGAATTAAATATAATGTCTTCATATTCTGACAATGTAAAATTACAAATTTGTGCTACCATAGGTAATCCCATTGGCCATCCTTTACCCATTTTATAAAACCTATCATTATAATATTATCACTTATAAATTTTAGTGATTCAATAACAAAATTTATCAAATGTTTATTTACAGACAGATTAATTAGTTCAATTTCAATTAAACTTATAGATTCAAGATGATCAATTGATCCATATAATTTCGTTACATCAAATGAAGCTAACAAATCATTAAAAATATAAAAATAATTGATAATGATTCATTAGTTTCATTGGATATAATGGAATTATATGGATCAATTGATCATCTTGAATCTATAAGTTTAATTGAAATTGCACTAATTAACATGTCTGTAAATAAACATTTGATAAATTTTGTTATTGAATCACTAAATTTTATAAGTGATAATATTATTGCAACATATAATAATAAATTTTATAAAATGGGTAAAGGATGGCCAATGGGATTACCTATGGTTGGACAAATTTGTAATTTTACATTGTCAAAATATGAAGATAATATATTTAATTCTTATAATTTTGAAAATATTAAAATTTATACTAGATATGTTGATGATGTTTTTGTGTGTGGTCCTCAAGACATTATCGATGTTCTTTTATATAAACTGAATCATTTAAACAATTTTAAATGGATTATTGAGAATGAACAAAATGGAAAAATAAAATTTTTGCATTTACAAATATTTAGAGATGGTACTGATTTAAATTATAAATTATTTTTTAAACATATTGGAGAAAGATGATATATTCATTTTAAATCACGTGTTCCAATGATACATAAAATGGCAAGTCTGAAATCATTTTTGCATCACAATGATAAATTATGTAAATATAAGAGTGATAAAATTTTAAATATTGAACTCTTTGCTAATGAACATGTAAAGGTTGGTTATGATAAAAACCAAATTTTGTGTATAATAAATTCATTTAATAATAAGAAGAGGATTTGCAATGTTATCTTAGATAATAAAAAATGAATATCTATGCCATTTGTAAATAACTTGCAATCTAAATTAATTAAGAATATATTTTAAAAAAGTATATTTCATTTTGTGTTCCTCTGAATTTTAATCGATTGATTAATAATTCTAAGAGTATAACTCCTAATTTGCAAATAAGTAATATAATTTATCAGATTTCATGTGGATGTAAAAATTATATATCAGTGAATCCAGATGTTCTGTGGTAAAAAGATTAAAGGAGCATCAATTATTATTTTATCAGATTAAAAATAATGTAAATAGTCAATTTAATACAGCCTGAGTATTCTTCAACCATGAAAAAAGTTGTAAATATAGGTTTACATTTAATATTAATGAAATAAAATTATTAATGGAAGAAAGGAATCATAAGAAGAGAAAAATGAAAGAGGCAGTTTTAATAGATAAATATAAAGATAATGTTGTTAATAGGCAAGTTGCAAATACATCCATACACAGCTTATGGAAATTTACATAACATTAAAATAAAAATAAAAAATTTGAAATTCAGTTAAAGCTGACGAGTATTACTACGTAATTGAAAGTGCTACTAAAGAATTTGAAATATAATATTTATTTTACCATTAAATTATTTACATATTATATATATATATATATATAGATATATATATATATATATATTAATACTACAAATTGATGTCTGTATTTTTTCACAATAATATACGTAAACATATAAATAAATATTAGAAAATACAGTAATTACAATTTTTAAGAAGAACAAAAAATATATATGTCACTTAGCAGTGCTTTCAACTATTCTTTTAGTCTTTGTCAACTAATACTTTGAAAGGTCAACTTTCCCATAATTCTGTGATCTTAATGTTTGCTGCCTGCCTATTGATTAAGTCTTGTTTGTATTTATATATTAACATAGCTTCCTTGATTATTTTATTATTATTTCTTTCAGTTTTTATATATAAGTGTATATATAAACTATATATTTTGCGGGTTCATCCATGTTAAAATATTTTAAATATTGATATACTGATATTTTCTATTTGGAAAGATTTTTTTAAAAAACATTCTTAATTTAACATTTTTGCTATTGGTGGAACTTTAACATTTTTTTCCAAATCAGTGACTGTAGCACCCCTACAACTGTCTTTTTACCTTTTATCACCCAGTGGATGACTTGTGTGATCAAGTCAAAACGTCGGTATATCAATATTTAAAATATTTTAACACAGATGAACCCGCAAAATATGTATTCTATATATGCAACCCATGAAAATCTTTATATCAACATATATATATATATATATATATATATATATATATATATATATATATATATATATATATATATATATATATATATATATATATATAGTATCAAATCAATTATAAAGTAAAATAATATGTATTAAATGAAATTTGTTTACAATATAAAATCTGATGTTCAATTGGAAAACAAGTACTCACATCTTATTCCCAGTTGCAATTCCCAGACTTACCAAATGGACCAAATTTCTCAGGCTCAAGCCCAAATATGTGGACTTCCTGCTCAAGATCAACCTTGGAGCCCTTCCCACAAGTGTCTTTCTATACTACCAAAGAGGTTATAACATTGAAACCTTGTGTCCTATGTGTGGCAAACAGGAAGAGACCATGGACCACATCCTATACCAATGTGATTCATGGTCTGGCCTTTGGGGTTTGGTACTGATGAAAAGGTCTATCCCTGACTCCACCAGCATGATGATTAGGCCAGCCTTTAAGAAGGGTCACTTCACAGCATATGTCTGGCAACCTATATAAATTATGGAATATGGACAATCAGATGTAAATCCTTATTTGAGAAGGGGTTGGTTCTTTGGATTGAAGCTCTTGTAAAATTCCTTCACAAAGCTAGAGAATCTGACAAAAAGGACTTGTCCAGCCCCACTGGCAGATCAAACCTGGATGCAACTAAGAGTTTAGTGGGCAATCACAAGCTAATTGACTTGCATACATTGTATGCTTTACTTCTTGCATTTGCACCTATTCCCACATGACCCCCCCCCAACTTGGGACAACCTGAAACTTGGGATTGATCAGAACATAATGAACAATTACCCATCACACTACAGATTTAAGTGTGATTGCATTATGTATACCCTGAACCTATATATTACAAGTCTTTTGAGCAGTAGGACTAATTATGAACTTCTTAATTTCTGTTCTTTTACATTTATGGCTTTACCTCCCATTTAACCTATCGTGTCTTATAGGCATTCAATTGATGTAAGTGTTGTAAGCCATTTAGATAAATTACACAATTGGTTATATTATCATTTGATCATGGTAGTGATTTACACCTAATTAGGTAATTTTTAATGATAAACTCAATTAGTGATTACTTTCAATTCCATTTAATGTATCCTGCTAAACTGGGGGATGCTATATATAAGTTCCAAACTGTATGTCATATTTACTCAATTTCTGGAATGATTATTGCCTAATAGGATTATCTATGTTTATTTTCTATTTATTACTAAATTTCTTTTAATGTAGTATCTCAAACTATGAAACACATCATGTAAGTTCCTAGCTGTAATTGCCTTTGTTGTATTTTTGATATTGTATCTTGTTTGTGAATAAAGGTGTTTGAAATGAGAAATGAGATATCAAATCTTTAAACTTTAATGGACCTGCTTTAATATTCTCCATTCTTCAACCTTTCAACCATTCATTTCACTGAAAATTTGAGGATGGAAAGCTCAAAGTCCTTGTTGATGCCAATATTATTGTTATACCCATGTTGACTTTAAGCCAATCTGACCTTTCACACATAGAAACTTAATATATTTATTTAATTATATAGAAGAGGGATAGACAGAATATAGGATAAATATGTAATATTTACATATATGTGTATTGTCTGTACTAGACTTAATGTAATTATAAGGGGTTTGAACTCTGATTTTCAAGCTTTTTACATTCATCCAATCCATCTTATACAACAGATACATGTGACCACATACAAGTGAAAAAGATATATGATTTCCAATATAGGTATTTCAAGTAGATTTAAAGTGCAATATAGTTTTACATTTTTATTTACTATGCCAATACTAAAAAGTCAAAAATGAATAGAAATATAAAAAAAAAAAAATATTAGATGTTTTTATTTATTGTGCATTAAAAACGAAAAGAAAAAAAAATGTTTTTTTAACCACAATTGGGGTTTTCTTATTTAATTTGAAAATATGGAGGTTTCAAAAATTATTTAAGTCAATGCTTTTTTTATAACAAGGGATTGAATTAACTTATTATGTAGACCCTCCCTCTTCATGCTGTTATGTCCACTTAAATATATCAACTAAAATTGTCGTTAAAGAAATTATTTTTTTCTACTGCTTAATAAATAAAAGCATTTAAAACAATAGTATTAATATAAAACATTTTTTTAGGTTCATCACTAATTGGGGCCAAAATGTAGAAATAATATTAATAGTAAAAAAATACACAAATATTTTAGGAAAATTAGTAGAAACAATTAATTGATATGCAGTTTATTTTATACAGTCATTGTGCCATAGAATAAATACTAATTAAAACAGAAATATAAAATTGTTTTACTAGATCCGCATGTTTAGTTTGCTTCTGAAAAAACAGATTCACTTTAAAAACAGATTGAATTTAAAGTAATTTACTGACAGTTTTGTTTTTATTAAATTTTTAATACAAATTAGGGTAAGTCTATAATATTTGTTTGAAATAACTTGAAAAGCAATTGGATAAAAAGTTTACAACTGATTTCAAAGTTGTAGCTTCAATGTTTAATAAATTTTACTATACATTAGTAGCCAGCTAGAGTTTTACTTAACTAGCAAGCCAGTTAGTGATCATGAATAAGTATTTATTGTTGACTGAAGGGCAAATTTCATAGGATAATCTGAATCAATAAATAAATGCACTGATTTTAAAACCAAAAACTGATAATAATAATAATATGATACATCTTCATCGCTCTCAAAAATTACTACACTTTTTGCTAATAAGATAAATTTTAGACACATTAAAATGAGTCTTTCTGATGTCAGTTACTTATTCAGTTATTAATAACATGTCAAAATGCAACTTTGTTTTTTTTTCATGTATCATAGCATTGGCGAGGAAGTGAACCCGCTAACCCAGGACAACTGCTTATTAGGAAGCTATGCTAATTTCTCGACCACCAACACTTGACTTTGTTTTTTTAATTAAAAGTGCATTGCTTTACAAAAAACACCAGCAAGGCTATTTCATGTTTATATTTTATGTCTTTTTACTATATTGCAGTTTTGATGCTCTAAAAATGATACTTAATTAAAAAAAATTTTAAAGCACTTCCTATTGTATTTGTTTTACAATAAATTATATTACCAGGTAATTAAAGTATAGGATAATAATCAAATCCACAGTCATTTATAATCATATTATGGCATTTTTGAAATTTATAAAATTATTTGGATTATAATCTTAATTTAAGCTTTTTTACATTTTTGGAAATCTTCTTATATTATGAATAATGTTTCCTGCCAATAATTTGTGGATCCTTGAAGGTGAGCACAGGCCAGTGTGACTTTGTGATGCTCCTCCATTCTGTTTTAAAAAAGTATTTTCTTAGACTGTCACGATGTTTCATAGAAGTATTCCCTGCATCATTCTTGATTGCCTTGATTTTAAAAAGTGATTGACATCTCCTAAATATGGCTCTGGTTTTTGAGAATTGCTTTCTCCATATACCACTTTTCATTATCTTTTATTGAACTTGTTTTTGAAGTTTTTAAATTTTACCCATTGATAATGTCTTTTCATATGGATCTTTTACACATTTTCTTTTTCTCAATGTTCATCTTCCTCAAATGTTCACTTAAGTCTACCTTTGTGTGATTATATTTCTCAATTTTCTATTCATCTGTTTCATGTTTAATAATTCATAGGTGAATCTAAACATCTTTCTTTATATATAAATTCCAATGATCTATTCTCTTTTCTATCCTGTTGTATTATACCCCAGAAATTGATGTACATTTTTACTTTTTCTTCTGCTCTTTCTTATATTCATCTATTTTCAACATTTTAAAATTACTTTCTTCCTTTTTCTAATAAATGTTATATATATATATATATAAAATACATATTTTGCGGGTTCATCCGTGTTAAAAACTTTTAATATCAATATACTGACGTTTCGACTTGGTCACACAAGCCATCCACAGAGTTATAAAAAGGTAGAAAGACGGTTGTAGAGGCGCTACAATCACTGGTTTGAATAAAACATTAAAAATCCCACCAATAGCAAAAATGTTAAATTTAAGAATGTTTTTTAAAGAAATCTTTCCAAATAGGAGGAAGTTTGCACGTATCATCTCGCTTATTGATACAATCTGGCCTTTTAAGTATCTCAATGGCTTCTCTGATTTTGCATTGGTAGAGATTATCACATCTGGATATGATCCTAGTACTAGAAAAATCTATTTTATGACCTGAATCTATAGTATGGAGTGAGAGTGCTGATGATGATGAGTGTTGTTTAACTGCATTAGCATGCTCATCTCTCCTAATACTGATGTGACGATTACTCATACCTATGTAAGAAGCTTTACAATTTTTACATGAGATTTGATAGACACCATGAGATTCAAGAGGGATTGAATCCTTAGGCTTGGTTATTATATTGCTGATCTTTTGATGAGCAGAAAATGCTGTATCTATGTTATAGCGTTTTAATATACATCCGATACTGTCTGTAGTTCCTTTTACATATGGAACACAAATCCTAATAGCTGATTTATCATCTTTTTGTTTCCTATTTTGTCTATTTTGGGCTTGAAATAAGGCTTTTTTTATAAATTTGTAATTATAACTATTTGCTAATAAAACACTATTAATATGATTTATTTCTTCTTTCAGATGTGTGTCATCTGAAAGGTTAATTGCTCTATTTAAAAGAGTTTTGGCTACAGAAACTATATGAGTTGGGTGATGATGAGAATGGAAATGTAAATATCTGTCTGTGTGTGTATCCTTTCTGTAAATAGAAAAAGATAAACTATTTGGTGTTCTGGTGACTAGAACATCAAGAAAAGGGAGTTTTCCATCAGACTCTGTCTCCATTGTAAATTTAATATGAGGATGCATATTATTTAAATGTAAGAAAAAATCATCTAATGTATTTTTTCCATGTTGCCATATGACAAAAGTGTCATCTATGTATCTGAGCCAAATGAGAGGTTTTAAAGATGATGATTCTAAAGCATGAGTTTCTATATATTCCATGAATAAATCAGCTATTACTCCTGAGATAGGTGAGCCCATAGGAGTACCAAAAACTTGTCTGTAATGCTGTCCATTGTATACAAAATATGTATTTAAGAGACAATGTTTAATCAAAGCAATAATATGGTCTGGTAAATTGCAACGTTGTGAGATTATATTTAAAGCTTCATCAATTGGAATGTTTGTAAACAAAGACACGACATCAAAACTGACCAGAATGTCACTAGCATTCTGGTCAGTTTTGATGTCGTGTCTTTGTTTACAAACATTTCAATTGATGAAGCTTTAAATATAATCTCACAACGTTGCAATTTACCAGACCATATTATTGCTTTGATTAAACATTGTCTCTTAAATACATATTTTGTATACAATGGACAGCATTACAGACAAGTTTTTGGTACTCCTATGGGCTCACCTATCTCAGGAGTAATAGCTGATTTATTCATGGAATATATAGAAACTCGTGCTTTAGAATCATCATCTTTAAAACCTCTCATTTGGCTCAGATACATAGATGACACTTTTGTCATATGGCAACATGGAAAAAATACATTAGATGATTTTTTCTTACATTTAAATAATATGCATCCTCATATTAGATTTACAATGGAGACAGAGTCTGATGGAAAACTCCCTTTTCTTGATGTTCTAGTCACCAGAACATCAAATAGTTTATCTTTTTCTATTTACAGAAAGGATACACACACAGACAGATATTTACATTTCCGTTCTCATCATCACCCAACTCAGATAGTTTCTGTAGCCAAAACTCTTTTAAATAGAGCAATTAACCTTTCAGATGACACACATCTGAAAGAAGAAATAAATCATATTAATAGTGTTTTATTAGCAAATAGTTATAATTACAAATTTATAAAAAAAGCCTTATTTCAAGCCCAAAATAGACAAAATAGGAAACAAAAAGATAATAAATCAGCTATTAGGATTTGTGTTCCATATGTAAAAGGAACTACAGACAGTATCGGACGTATATTAAAATGCTATAACATAGATACAGCATTTTCTGCTCATCAAAAGATCAGCAATATAATAACCAAGCCTAAGGATTCAATCCCTCTTGAATCTCATGGTGTCTATCAAATCTCATGTAAAAATTGTAAAGCTTCTTACATAGGTATGAGTAATCGTCGCATCAGTGTTAGGAGAGATGAGCATGCTAATGCAGTTAAACAACACTCATCATCATCAGCACTCTCACTCCATACTATAGATTCAGGTCATAAAATAGATTTTTCTAGTACTAGGATCATATCCAGATGTGATAATCTCTACCAATGCAAAATCAGAGAAGCCATTGAGATACTTAAAAGGCCAGATTGTATCAATAAGCGAGATGATATGTGCAAACTTCCTCCTATTTGGAAAGATTTCTTTAAAAAACATTCTTAAATTTAACATTTTTGCTATTGGTGGGATTTTTAATGTTTTATTCAAACCAGTGATTGTAGCGCCTCTACAACCATCTTTCTACCTTTTTATAACTCTGTGGATGGCTTGTGTGACCAAGTCGAAATGTCAGTATATTGATATTAAAAGTTTTTAACACGGATGAACCCGCAAAATATGTATTTTATATATTTAACCCGTGCAAATCTTCGTTTTAACATATATATATAGCTAATACAATGAGCTCTTAACAAGCTTTGCAGAATATCTCCAACCCCAGATTGATTTCTACTACTTGCATCCTCAGTGAGGTGCTAGGATATTCAGACATTAGATTAAAAATACCAGGACAAGCTCAGCACTTTGTCTAATGTATAACTATTAATGCGTGAATATCATAGAACCTCACTGAAAATGCCAGTAGCAGAAACTGATCAGGGGTTGGGGATATTCTACAAAGGTTGTTTTGCAAACTCTATATATAACATTTGTAAATACAAGCTTATTAAATTAAGTTATGCAACATCTGACTTGATTTTTTTTGTTATTTTATTTTTTGCTATAAGGCTTTGGTGATTTTATATTGCTAGAGCTACTAATATATGGTGTATCTGAACTTAGTTTAGTCCCATATGGCTATTTAATTTAGATAGCTAGATTGGAAGACATATAGATGTCTGAAAATTTCAGATTTTCTACTTAATAGTTATACATTAGATAAAGTGCTGGGCTTGTCCTGGTAATTTTAATCTAATGCTTAAATAGGTAGTGTTTGGTTACACATACTGTGACCACTAGATGATGCTGCAGAACCACCAAGAAGCCTGCAAGTGATAAATTTCTATACAAAAATGGCTGAAATCATCAATGGACAAAAAAAAACAAAAAAGGGTTGAAATCATCAATGGAAAAAAATCACTAAAATCATCAATGGAGAAAAAACAAAAAAGGCTGAAATCATCAATGGAAAAAAATAAAAAATCGCTGAAATCATCAATGGGCAAAAAAAAGGCTGCTATCATCGATGAAAAAAAAATCACAGAAATCATCGATGGACAAAAAAATAATAATAATAATGCTGAAATGATCGATGGACAAAAAAAAAATTGCCGAAATCAAAATGCTATGAAATTCAAATTACAAAACCATAAATTTGTCTAATATGTAAAACATAATGGTATCCCCCCATGAAGAATTTGATCAAAAATAAGTAAAATGCAAATTACAAAAAAAATCATAAATACTATTTTGAAAAACCTATAAAGTAACAGAAAAAAACTATAACAAAAGCCTATAAAATTAAACAAAAACATAAAAAGTCTCAAAAAAAATTAATGATGCCAAATTAATGGCAGTAATATAGTACATTTTTAAAAAAATATCATTCTGAGTACTTTTCAAAAATATACTAAAGTTCATCTATATTTAAAAAGTAAAAGTACATTACCTAACTAACAGATATAATAATATAAGTAATTAAATATACATCTATTTCTCCCCTCCCACACAGTGCATTAAAATGAAAAATGGTGGTAATACAGTACATTTTAAAAAAAAAAATATTCCTCTGACTTTCAACACTATAATGACTGAAGAGTATAATAATTAACAGATTAATATTAATTAAGTAATTAAATATAGATAATAAAAGTAGCTATAAAATACAAAAACAGAAATTGGTGTGTTACTAACAGATATACCCTCCTCCCTCCTACTTGGAGCATTAAAACAAAACATGGTGATGACTGAGTACTTTTCAAAAATATAGTAAATTTCATCAATATTTAAAAAATAAAAGACTATTTGCAAACATGCCTGTGTGTTATCTAACAACAGACATAATAATGAAATGGTCTGTTTCATATACTAGCCTGTTTCACCTACTATGTTACAAAGTAGTATCTTTTCCCTAGTTCAAACCCTCCCAAGTCCATATATATTAACTCAACTGGATTATAGTGTATATAAAGGATATATATATTCAAAATACAGTAGCAATGAAACAAAATCATGAAAAAATGAAATAAATGTACATACAAGTTAAATAAGAAATGAAAGACAAATTTCAAGGCATGAAAAATAATGTAAGCACTCTGAAGGACGATATAAGAAAATAAACAACCCAGTATGCAAGAAGAGGTAGTATATAAAAAAGTGTTATGTCTAGATGTACAAGATATCCTTCATGAAACTATCAAAACATATAAAGGTCAGAAAACAAATTTAAGCATGAGTGAGAGATTAGAATGGCTAGAATTGAAAGATGAAGAAAAGATGGAAAAACTTCAAATTGGAAACTCTTCATTAAAAGTAGAATTTTAAAATACTTAACACATGTTGGAGAAAACACAGATGAAATATAAAAGATTGTGAATTCCATTTCCGCTTTGGGCATATTTTGGAAGATGCAGAGCTGATACTAAAGAAATCCAAAAAATGGCTTATTTCCATTTGATCCTGGATCTGTTTGACAGGACCAAAACTGATAAAAATGAAAATATACAATGATTTTGTAACAAAAAGATGAATATTAAAATTATTAAGAAACTAATAAAAGAGTTTATCAGCTTGCAAAAAGGCAAGAGAAACATTAGAAAATGTAATTTAAATATATTACAGATGATATAAAGAACTACAAATTGACTTAAATCAAAAAAGTCTTTATATGAAAAAGAGAAATGGAAAGCTCCAATTTCTCATTGTTTAGGGAGGGGGTATGTAATGTAATCCTTGTCATAATAATGCAAAAGTTACATGATAATATTTTGAGAATAATGTGTGTTCACTTATGCATATATATATATATATATATTGTACTGGATGAAAGATCTTTGATTCACATATACTGACCCACATGGGTGCCACTAGTTCAAAAATTGGAAATAGACATTTATTTTAAGGGTGGACAGGATATGCAAATCCGAATGCGCCAGACTAAACTCAGGGAGAAACAAGATATCTTAAATATTGTTTAAACAATTGAGAAATAAAAGCACAAAGACAAATGTCAGACAAATTAGGTTTAAACAAATTTTAAAATTTTATTTAAGAACAAAATAACTTGTAAAAAAAAGTATACATGAAAACCAATAGGGTTATCTCAGGTGTGTACCAGAAAGATGAAAACACAATGCTCTGGCAGACAGACCAATCTTCCAATAGCAAATTGTAAAGGGAGGGAGTAAATTTCTTTCAGAAGATAAGTCACCTAAACATTGGTTTTCCCATTAACAGGTATGAAAACAATATGTTCTTGAAATAAATCAATGAAACCAGTGCCAGCGAGCTTTTCTAGACCCGAAAAAAATGTGTTGGGACCCAAAATGTCATATGCCAGTAGAAGCTGCATCTTAAAACTATGTTCAAAGCAAAGATGATTGATTTACCTCAAGAACCCATGGCAAATATGCTTCAGAATGAAAGGAAAACAAATAAAACTGGCAAATTCCCAACCAAATTTTTGGTGAAAACTAATTTAAGAATTAAAGATCTCAATGAGAGGCAAGTAAATCATTAGAAAATCAGTTATGTCTGCCCCAGCATTTAAAGAAAATGAATTACAAAGAATTATAATTAAAAAATAAATTTATGAAACAAGTTCTGAGTACTTGCTCTGATAAATTTAAAACCACACATAATTACAAAATAAATCTAGCAAGCAAATATAAACATTCCTAGATTATTATTTTTTAAGTTAGTTTATCGGAGAGTTTTTATGAAAAAAAAAAACATTAACTAAAAAAAAAAAACATTAACTGAAAAAAAAAAAACATTAACTGAAGGCATTAAATATTTTAGCAGAACGAAACTATCTTTCACCTGTAATTTACAAAAGAGATAATATTTAGCTTCCTGCTGGCAACTTATAAAATTACAAAGAAAAATGCAATTCCAGTTTTCGAATTCAGAGACATAAGAAAAGAAGAAATGAAATCTCTACATCCAGAAAACTAGGAAGATAACTAGGAGAAGTTTCCAGCCAAAAGATTTTGTGGTTCACAAAAGTGCAAACACAGTATTTAAAATCAATTACGGGATAATAAAATAATTACAGGTGAGCATTTAAAAATATACAAGACTGCTAAATCATTAAAAAAAGGTTAGGCATAAAAAGACAAACTCACTAGTCACTCCCCAATAAACAAAATTGAACTCAAACTTGGAATCTTAAAACTAAGATTCCAAGACACATGGCAAAGTACAATAAAAGAGAATAAAAATAGCTAATCAATATGAGATTAAATATTAATTTAGATTACAGGTTTATTAGATTGAGTGGGGATTTAACTAAAAGAATTTACCCTGGAAAGAAAAAAAGAAAATTTCATCATACAGTAAATCACAGTTCACATAGAGTGCGCACATTTATCTTCAGTTCATTTTCAAATCTTTTGACTGCTTCAAGGTAAAGGCATGGGGACCTTTGTTTATCCTAGATGTTTACAGCATGACTGAAGGAAAACTGGAAGTCATGGGTCCATCCTTTGTTTAAGTTAGCAAGACATCCTGATGATGGCAAAACTCATAGTGGTAGATTTTGATATCTTGCACAAGGAATGAAGTCTGTTAATAACTGCAAGTTTTTAGCAGAAATTAAATGGCCAAACTGCTACCCAAAACAGTATAATTCTCAGAGGGCAATAATCCAACTGTCTTTGGAATACTGAATCTCTCTAAAAATTGGTGAGCTATCCTAACCTCACTACATTTCCCATGAAAAACCTACCTTAGTGTCAAATTCTATGCCTCAGGCAGGGCAAATATTAATTTCCTGCTCAATCTAATTTAAGAAGTCCAACCAGGGATTATTGAAACAAAAATGACAACACAATTAAATCATTTTTTAGAATTAAATTAGAACTGATAAAAATAAGCAACAAGAATGTAATCACCCATTTGCTTATTTTTTTAATTAAATGAATTAAAACAAGTAGTGAAAGTAAACTATTTTAAAATCAATTTTATAAACATGAAAATGATCTATTTTAAATATAAACACATATGTGTTTTAAATAATAATAAAAAATTTTAACATTAGACATTAGTAATAAAACCATGGAATCGGATATCAATCTGGTTCAACTACCTCAATACGTGATCAAAAAAAACATTCCTGTAACCTCCTTTTTTTTCTTTTTTTTAAACATGTTACCCTCCCCCTGCAAAATCCCAGCTGGACATTTGTTATATGTGTTTACTGCAACCAATCGCTTTATTACATCTATGATAATTTTTGCTACTTACATATCATTATTGATCCTTTGTTCAGCAGGTCTAAGACTACGGGCATTAGAGGATCCCTGAATTCCAGACTCATCTTCCAGAATAAAGGCATTCTGGCCATATTTTTTTATAGTAAAAGGTCCATCATATATTGGAAAAAAAATTTTGTATTGGTGCCTTGTTGGATTGCTCACATGAGGTTTTGTGACAAAAACCCAATCACCAGTATCAAATTGGCAAGGATGCCAGTTTGCATGCCTTATGCACAATTCAGCCATGTGCTTTAATTTTATCCTAGCCCTTTTCTTGTCCCTCTTTTCATTAGTATTATCATGATTGATGGGTAATGGAGCTTTGATAAGTGTAGGATAATTTCTTCCAAAATTCGGCCTAATGAGAATAAACCCTGTGGACTCATTTAATGTCCAATTAATGTAATTAACAACATTCTCAGTCTGTTTCACCCATTCTCTGTGATTCCAGTTGACATACAACTGGAATAAACAGTTAAACTCCCTCATAACCTGCTCACCGGGATTAGATTGAGGGTTATGTATGGATGTTAATAAATGTTTTATACCCTGTTGGTGAAGCCAACGCTTCCATTAGTGAGAATTAAAGGGTGTTCCATGGTATGAGAGTATAAATTGAGGCTTGCCAATTTTAGGAATTTGTTGCTCTTGTAAAACTTTGATAGTGTTTAAAGCATCAGCCTTTCTTAATGGATAAGCTGTCACATATTTTGCAAAGACATCATACATGACAACTAAGAACCGGTAGTGCTGATACACTGGTAATGGACCATAAAAGTCAATAGATAGTAACTCATTAGGATTATGAGCTAGAATGGGTTGCAAGACTCCTGTAAAATTTTTATTTACAGGTTTTGTTCATGAATATGTGGGGCAACTTCTGAGAACTGATAAAATATTTGAGTACCTCCCTGTCCAATAAAAGAATTCTCGGAGCACATACTCAACCTTATGTTGTCCAAAATATTTATAAAGGCAATGCATATATTCAATTAAATGATTCTAAGCTGTTTAGGTATGAGGGTTATCCAGGAATCTTCTTTTGCAGTAACATTGTATTGAAGGACACCGTCCTCAATACAATAAGCTTCTTATTGTTGTTCTAACTTGGATAAGTCCATTAGTGAGGGATTCAGGGCTCCTTTCCTGTAGGCTACCATTGGAGCATAATCCAGGATCACACCTGTATTTCTGGTAATTTCCATAAATCCTGTTCCATGGAATCATCTATAACCAATGTAATCACAGCGATATTTAAGTTATCCGAGTGTAGGTAATGCTGTGAAAGATCTATGGGGTGCCAACTTTAAGACATTGGCCACAATATAATCCTTGTCAGGGCAATAGACCAACTTCTGTAAGATCAAGCTCCACCAAATGAACCGATCATTTTTTCAGGTAACCATTATTCAGAAATTCCAAACATTTATGGTCAGTAATAACAATGATGTTTGAGCCTCGCAAGAATTTTTTGAACTTTCCGTAGGCCCATACAATTGCCAGAGCCTCCTTTTCAGTAGTTGTATAATTATTTTCAGCCCCTTTTAGGGTACAGCTACAAAAATATAATACCTTGTGACATTTCTGCTCATCAATTTGGAATAAGACTACTCCCAATCCATGTTGGCTACTATCAGTTTGAATATAAAATGTTTGGGAAAAATCAGGATAAGCCAGAACTACTTGTTTCAGAAACTTCTTCTTGATGAGCTGAAACTCCTGCTCCTGTTGTGAACCCCAAAACCCCTTCTGGTCCTTTCTTAATAACTGGTCTAAGGATGATGATTCAACAGCAAAATTTTCATGAAACCGGTGGTAAAAGTTGCAGAGAACTAAAAATGACCTCACCTGATGTCTGTTAGCAGGTGTAGGGAAATGCTCAATTGCAGATAATTTATCCAGATGGGTATAATACCATCATTCCTGATTACAAAGCCTAAAAATGCTATTTCATCCATGGCTAAGTAACTTTTCTGCAAGTCGATTGTGATATTTTTTTGACTGCATTCTGTCAAAAATATCTCCAAATGCTACAAGTGCTCTTCAATATTTCTGGATGCAATAACCACATCATCCAAGTACATTACTATAATATTTTTAACCTTTTCTGACAATATCTGATCCAAACACCTTAACAACCCTGATCCACTGTTGATCAACCCAAACAGCTTCCGTTTAAAAAACATATGTATACCCTTCATACCGAAAGCCTGTATATTGGCAATTGGATGGATGAAGAGGTATCTGCCAATAACTAGAAGTCAAGTCAAATGTACTAAAGACAGTTTTCCCTTGAAATCTAGCCATAATTTCAGTTATTGTAGGAGGAATGTGTCTTTCAGAAATAGTCATAGCATTTAAATGGTTAGCATCCAAATATATTCTAGCCACCCCATCTTTCTTCTTTACTACCACCAAAGGATTAATATAAAATGATGCATGTTTACCAATAAAACCCATTTGATCATCTGTTGTATCTGACTATCCACCTCGACTTTATATTGAAATGGAATGGGGTAATATCGACTATGAAAATAGTTTTCCTCCTTTACTTTAATTTGATGAACATACCCTTCAATAGCCTGAGGTCTATTAGAAAAAACCATATGGTACTGCATCAAAACCTGTGTTAAAAATGTTGCTCTGTCCCCTTTAATATGGACTGTTCCAGCTTATTCTTAACTTCAGTGGTGTCTAAGATGATTGCATACAGTGTATTTGTAATGACTGATACTTTTTTAATCCCTCCAGGGGAATTATGCTTTCTCTACACTGAAATAAGCATTGACCATAATCAAGCACACCTTTATGCTCATGAAAAAAATATGTTCCCACTATGACATCTTGTATCAACCTGAGCATTATAAAAAAGACTTGATCCACTTCCATGTTTCCCAGATGAATCTGGATCCAAACCTGCTTTGTCTCTACATTTTCCTTTTTCCATTAGCCTCTCTTTAGAGGCAATGTATACAGGTGAGTTTGTTGTTTTAACTGTGAATAAAAATGACTGGAAATCAGGGACATCTGACTCCCTGAATGTGACAGATCCAATTTTTATACTAATGATGGGACAAGACTGATTGGTTCCAACTAATTTCGGTACATCTTTATCCACCACCACATTAGATACTGTTCTCCCATCTCTGAAAAGTATGTTTTCCTTCTCTATTCTATCCCTACTATAATCAATCTCTGTCAATAATTTTATTATTTTTTCTATACACATTTTATAATTGACCAACATGGCTTGTTGTATCACCACTGGCATATTGTTTCTTATTATTGAGATTATCTGGCTTTCTGGCAAAGGCAATGCTTTCAATGACTTCAGTATTGCAGCTTGATTACAGAAAAACTGCATATAAGTTCCTCCATCCCTTTTGGAATATTCTGGCTGCAAAATTCTTATAAAGATGCAATATTGTTTCTCTTCACTCCAAAAACTGTGCATGATGGTGTATCTATAATCCCCAAATGTCTGTGGCTTTACACTTAAAGTATGCCACCAATCTATGACCACACCCTTCAAATGATTACAGGTGACTGCAATCTTTTCTTGTTCATTCCATTCGTGAAACTTTTCTGGATCAATCTTGTACTGTTAAGTTTACTTTGCCTATTTTCAACTTCTTTATAAATTTGCCCTCCCATCTTGGCCCTCTTTAACAGCTCATTTATATATATATATATATATATATAAATGACAATAAAAGCAAAGATATATATATATATATATATATATATATATATCTTTGCTTTTATTGTCAGTCTTAGAAAACAATACCTTTTACTATTTACTTAACACTAAGTTTGCCAATCAATCTAAAAGAAAAATACTATTTAACTATTTATTTACATCACAAGAAAAAGACTTCCCAATATTTATTTTGCTATTTTAAAATAAAAAGTTAGCTATGAAAGAAAATGCTGTTTACTGTTTATTAATTATTTCATATGAAAAGGCAAACAAACTATTTTTATCTTTTTTTAAAAATTAATCTAAAACTAATACGATGCTACTTTCTATTTATTAATTATTTGTCATATGAAAAAGACAAACTATATATATTTAACTCTTCAAAAAAAATTAACTCTGACAGACTTTTTAGAAAATACACTATTTATTGTTTCTAAATTATTTCATACAAACAAAACCAACCTCTTTCTACCAAAACTTGCTCCAACAATACCTGCAATAGTTAACAAAAGTGACCCGCACCTACTAAATCTTGCCTCCTACACCTGAAATCATTCTCAACTTGTCTAAACAAAATCTCACATGGCTTGAAAACTCGATGCCCTACATTGGCTGCACTAAAAATTAAATATATGTACCGGACAAAAGATCTTTGATTCACATATACTGACCATACAGGCACTAATAGTCCAAAAATCAGAACTAGACATTTATTTTAAAAATGGACAGGATATGTGAACCTGAATGCACCAGACTAAACTCAGGGAGAAACAAGATATCTTAAATATTGTTTTGACAACTGAGAAATAAAAGCACAAAGACAAATGTCAGCCAAATTGAGTTTAAACAAATTTTACAATTTTATTTAAGAGCAAAATAACTTGTAAGAAAAAGTTTACATGAAAACTAATAGGGTTATCTCAGGCGTGTACCAAAAAGATGAAAACACAATGCTCTGGCAGACAGACCGATCTTCCAATAGCAAATTATAAAGGGAGGGAGTAAATTTCTTTCAGAAGAGAAATCACCTAAATGTTGGTTTTCCCAATCACAGGTATGAAAACAATATGTTCTTGAAGTAAATCAATGAAACCAGTGCCAGAGAGCTTCTCTAGGCCTGAGAAAAATGTTCAGGACAAAAATGTCATATGCCAGTAGAAGCTGCATTTTAAAACTACATTCAAAGCAAAGATGATTGATTTACCCCCAAGAACCCATGACAAATATGCTTCAGAATGAAAAGAAAAACAAATAAAACTGGCGAATGCCCACCTAAATGATTGGCAGAAACTATTCTAAGAATTAAAGATCTCAATAGGAGACAAGTAAATCATTACAAAATCAGTTACGTCTGCCCCAACATTTAAAGAAAATGAATTACAAATAATTATAATTAAAAAATAAATTTATGAAACAAGCTCTGAGTACATGCTCTGATAAATTTAAAACCACACATAAATATAAAATAAATCTAGCAAGCAAATATAAATGTTCTTAGATTTTTTTAAGTTAGTTTATCGGAGAGTGTTTATGAAAAAAAAAACATTAACTGAATGCATTAAATATTTTAGCAGAATGAAACTCTCTTTCACCTGTAATTTACAAAAGAGATAAAATTTATCTTCCTGCTGGCGACTTATAAAATTACAAAGAAAAATGCAATTCCAGTTTTCAAATTCAGAGACATAAAAAAAGAAAAAAACTAAATCTCTACATCCAGAAAACTAGAAAAATAACTAGGAGAAGTTTTCAGCCAAAAGATTTTGTGGTTCACAAAAGTGCAAACACAGTATTTAAAATCAATTATGGAATAATAAAATAATTACAGGTGAGCATTTAAAAATATACAGGACTACTAAATCATTAAAAAAAAGGTTAGGCATAAAAAGACAAACTCACTAGTCACTCCTCAATAAACAAAATTGAACTCAAATTTGGAATCTTAAAAGTAAGATTCCAAGACACATGGCAAAGTACAATAAAAGAGAATAAATATAGCTAATCACTATGAGGTTAAATATTAATTTAGATTACAGGTTTATTAGATTGAGCAGAGATTTAACTAAAAGAATTTACCCTGAAAAAGAATAACAGAAAATTTCATTTTATGGTAAAGCACAGTTCACGTAGAGTGTGCACGTTTATCTTTAGTTCATTTTCAGGTCCTTTGTTTATCCTAGATGTTTATGGCATGACTGAAGGAGAGCTGGCAGGTGTGGGTCCATCCTTTGTTTAAGTTAGCAAAACATCCTGATGATGGCAAAACTCATAGTGGTAGATTTTGACATCTTGCACAGCAACGAAGTCTGTTAATGATTGCAAGTTTTTAGCAGGAATTAAATGTCTGAACTGCTACCCAAAATGGTATAACTCTCAGCAGGTGATAATCGAAGTGTCTCTGGAATACTGAATATCTCTAAAAATTGGCAGGCTATCCTTACCTTGCTACATTTCCCACAAAAAACCTACCTTAGTGTCAAATTCTATGCCTCAGGCAGGGCAAATATTAATTTCTCACTCAATCTAATTAAGAATTCCAACCAGGGATTATTGAAACAAAAACAACAACACAATTAAATCTCTGCTTTTTAAAATTAAATTAGAACTGATAAAAATAAGCAACAGGAAATGTAATCACATGTTTGTTTATTTTTTTAATTAAATGGATTAAAACAAGTAGTGAAAGTAAACTATTTTAAAATAAATTTTATAAACATGAAAATGATCTATTTTATATATAAATATGTAAGTGTTTTAAATAGTAGTAAAAATTTTTAACATTAGACATTAGTAATAAAACCATTGAATAGGATTAATTGAATCAGATATCAATCCGGTTCTATATATATATATGTGTGTGTGTGTGTGTGTGTGTGTATGATGAAAGAAAGAAGAGAAGAGTCAAATACTTACACATATAACATTGTTATGTAAATAAAGATTAATTATTTTGTATATACATATGCATATATTCACTTAAGTAATATACCCTTTATCAGAAAAATAGATTATTTTAGAAATTCATTTTTGTTAAAGTTCCAAAAATTCTAGACAAAGTAAAAAGGGGAGTGTATGCTAATGAAGCTGATTGTATACAAATGAGATAAGATTTTTTTTTCTTCTACTTCTTTGTTATTGTTGGAGAAGAATAGGAAAGTATTAGCTAAAATGTTAAATGAGAAAAGAGTGTGCTGATTTGCAATTATTTGGTTTTATTACCTCATAAAAAGTTATGAAAATATTTATTACATTAGGCTACTTTTTAAATATGGAGGGCTAAATAAAAGAGAATACCACATTGGTTTCTACCCTAAACATATTTTCCCATTCTTTATATCCACTATCATAAGCTGCTAAAAAAGAAAAAAAAATGGAACTATGCAGATAAATCGACAAAAAATGTTATTTAATGGAATAATAATACACTAACACTAAGCATAATTATGTTCAATAGTTTTTTGATTAACAGTAATATTAAAGTCATTAAGAGAAGAAAAGATATCAGAAAATGCAAATGAGAGAATTTAAGGACTAAAGTGGTAAGATATTTTCAAGGAAGGAAATGCAATGGTTGTGTTTTAATATTATTTTTTTGCTGTCTGGTTGAATTTTGGATTTGGGGTAATTTTAATTATATATATATTGTAATGGTAAGAACTCATATGCCTTGTTAACATGTTGCAAAATTCCACCACCATGTTCAAAGACCAGTACAATAGGCGGGTTCAGGTCTTACTGTGCAGTGTTCAAACATAGTCATTTCATTCACAACAAAACCCACAAGACAACATGTCTACTATAACAATAGCAATATCTTTCCAGGCCCGGTGGTCAGGGAAATCAAGAAACTCTACTAAATTATGATTAATGTTAAAGGCTATTGCTATATAATTAATAAGAGTTGATAATGAAATGAGACATTATATTATTTCTATAAAATCAAGCAGACATGCAACACAGAATAGATATATGCAAATTATTTATTAAACACTTAATTAGGTGATACGTAATTTAATTCTACCTGGGTATCATTTGATCACATCTCATGCCTCACGTTTAAGTTGCAAATGTCGTGAGATTACAATAAAGAGTCCTCATGCACTTGCCAACCTAGCAATCACTATTTCTTTGATTATTTATAAACACTAATAATCTATTAATAGAATAGCAGATGTGGAGGAGTAGAAATAGACCAAGCATATGTATTTATACCAATCATTAAATTGACCTGTGATAGTTTGGATGCTGCTGAGCTATGAAGAGATTCGCCTTTTATAAGAGGATGACTGCTGAGAAATGTAGAGATGAGAGGGACAGCAAACATCAGGTCAGTGCCCTTTAGGAGTTGTCACAAGTGTGGTATTGGCATGAGGTTGTAGCCTTTCCATCCCCGACTGTGTGATGAGGTTAGTTACCATTGGGGTCATTTCTTTATGCCATTTTGATTATGGAAACTAAAACATTAAAAAATCTCTATTTGGTTTCGGCATTTTTTTTTAAGTTTAAGGCATCGATAAACCAGCACAGTTCACACATACACTGCAAATACATTTATCTACACTATGCTTTTGTTAAAAATGTTAAATTTATTTCCAATCCCCACATTCAATAAGTAAATGATAAACTATTAACTACCCCTTTCCTCTAACAATACTACTCTAGCTTTAAAACTTAATGAAATAACTTATAGTATTATTTAAATAAAATGATCACCAAGTGGCTAATACACTATACTAATAATCATAGGATCTCACAATCATAATACATATTGAATTGATATCATAATTCCCGAGCTGAGTGTTTATTTAAAAGATGAGGGTTTTTATTTGAATTTAAGGTCATGCAAAATAGGGGCAACTCTTCTGCGAAACTAATGGGGAGAAAACATCAGTTCAAAAATCACGTGGGCATAAAATATAATATTTAACTAATACAAATAAATTTAAATACCCAAGTAGAAGAATAACAGATAGATTGTTTTACGAGGTTAATTAAAATATAAGATTATTTACAGATAGTTACAGATCTACATTAAAGTTTAGTTAGAGTTGCACTACATTGGAATTTGAAAGATGAAATTTAAAAGATACATTAGAAAATATATAATTAACTTTAGAGTTCAAAAACAGTCTTTAATCTTGGGTATCATGTTACCTTTGATTAATCAAAGTGTGCACACTTGTTTGGAGAGTCCAAGGTTTCTGGTTTAACAGCAGTCACATTTAGGAAAATATTTATATATATGCAGCAGCATCAGTTTAGGTTTATCTCATTTTATGGGAAGCTCCGTATTGTATAGCCACAGTCTGGAGAAGCACAGCAGATGCCTACTTCTTGCACATTGTTAGATTTAAATTTGGATCGACATAAGAAACAAGCAAAAGCAATAGCATATTTGAAATTTAATAGTTACGAATTACCACTCATATTCATCATAAGAATTATTATATTATCTTCATAAGCAATCAGTCTGTTGCTTTTATTCCTTTTTTCTTTATCTTTTGGATCCATCGAACAACTGCATCATTCATCCAAGCAGTCTCTCTGGTATGTGCTATAAATCCCTTTAGGTCACGGATGCATTAGTGGTACAGGTTGAAATTTTAATCTGACCACTGTTTAACATTTACCCTTTGACATGACGTAATTTAGAAAAGCTTTTTGACAAACCCTTTTCTTTATATAATTGTAAGTTTAAAAATACTTTTTAGCTCTGTTATCTTTTCCCCCTTCCACTATGATTTGCACTCTAATTAGCAGGGGGATTTCTATTTTTGTTAAACATCTTTACATTTAATTAAGAGATTTTTTTAGATTTTATAATTTAAGCACTACCTGCATTTGACCTAAATAATAACAAATATGTTTATGTATAAAATATAATTATTAGTTTATTTTATAAATTAAAATATTACTTAAATGATCACAATAAGATTAATATGATTATTTAATTTTATACAAAATCACGCACGGCAATTTAATAATACTCTGCAGTGCATTATTTTTAATATAAAGACTATATCGGAGTGTGTGCGCATATATGACGTTTTTAAATAATTCTACATATATTGCATATTATTATGCATCAAATCCAATATTCAAGGTCAGAATCCATGTAAACTTATAATAATGGGCGAGAGGTAGAATGATGACAGAACTATGGTGAAACTAAGATTTGAATTCAAATCTTACAGTTTCAGTATATATATTTAAATAATAACAATATAAAAATATTTAAATTGAAAATATTTAAGGACTGAATTATGCTTTAATTCATGTATACATTGAGATGGTATTTTCTGCCATCTCATGTATAAGCATATACATATTTTATTTCATAGTTTAGTAATTTCATTAGTTTATAAATAAAATTTTATAATAATAATAATAATAATAATAATATATATATATTGTAAGCACTAAAATAAAAAGAGAGCTACACAGAGAGATACAACAGAGCAGAGACTCTAACACACACTTATCCATCTGTCCATCATGTTAACAAATGATCAAATTTATAACCTTGAGAGAGAGAGAGAGCAATAACAGGGCACCAAATTGTAACTTTAATAGAACAGCTGCTATACCAATTCAATGGGGTCATAGATTTATAAATTATGAATTTATAAAGGAAGCAATTTAGTAACTTCTAAAGGATTTTTAACTTGTAAAATATCTAGATTGAACTCTTTCTTAAATTAAATGATCTCATAAGTCAAGTCAGCCAAACTGTAACTTACAAAAGGGAATTGACTGACTTGGTTATCATGTAAATAGCAGTCATATGAATCAAACACAGCTGTCTTACATCTCACAAGGATATTAAATAGAATACCAACCCGCTACCACTCATGCTTAGGGTTCTATAATTGCTTTGGTAACTCATGCTGAGAACACCAAGAATTATACTAAGAATAAACATTATAAACTATTATCAATAAACTAAGAGAGGAAAAGAAACCTTGACTTCCACTCATAACCCTCTAATGACTTCAGTATTTACCACTAAATCATCAATATCATAGTTACAATTAATGTATTTCTGACAATGAATTTTCTACACTCTCCTCTTCCAATGAACGTTACTATCTTTAATTTCTCTACATTATTGTACTTTCATGATCAGATATGCATGGAATACATAGTTAGTCTTATCAATTTAAGTAATTTATAATGCCACATTAATTCTATAACAATAAGTTCATAAGCTCTTAATTCAAAATTGGAAAATTATAGCCTCAGGGTTAGAATCAAGAATACAAAATTTCTATTGGTGATTTTCCAAATTCATTGTTGACCAATGAATGTTATCCCAGTAATTATAACTTAAGTAGACATACTCTTGATTTCAGAGCTAATATCTACTTTCCATCAACCAATAATAATAATAAAATTTTTTAAATTGCTAAAAAGTTGACCAAAATAGAATATTCTACCAACGTTAAATTTTGAACTAGATTACTATCAACTAGGAGTGCATTCAAATACCAGGAGAGGGAAAGGAATTTTAGGGCCATTCAAGATATTAGTCAACAACACAATAAATTTATGAAAATGAAAACAATAATTAATTTGAAAGTAAATCCTCTTCCGAATGTTTGCAGTATAACTATAATAATCTGTAAAGCAAGTTATGAACGTTTCTTTAAAGCAAGTATCATATTTCATAAGAAAATGTCAATTTAATAATGAAATCTTATAATGAGTCAATATCTGGATAAGTGCGGAAACATTTATTCAAAATTGCATATGGTTAAGATTTCTGGATTTTGTGGGTACCAAAAATATTAAGACACAACAGCAAATCTTAATTTACACATAACATTTATTAACAAATCAAGTTGAAAACTACAAATTTTGAATTTAACATAACATTGTAGCAATCTGATTAATGAAACAAAATAATATTTACAGTGGATTTACAATCACTATGGAGAAGGTGATTCCTCATTTGTGTTTAATAAGACATATCCGCATTGGATGCCTCTATCCACCATAACTTTGCCTTGACTTAAAAATAAAACAAAGTATATTTCTCAACCAGTTATATTTATACTGGTTTAAAACCTTTTTTTTGGAGGCCAGCCCAAATAATTACCTACTATAACACCATTTAAAATAAGCAACTTATAAAGTAACTTTTAATTGTTTCTACTTATCAACAGAAGTATATGCCTTTTGATGCTGCTGACTTTACAAGCCAGATATTATACATTATTTTCTTAATCTTTAACAGATGCATCGATCTAACTAACTACTTAGATTTAAACTTATAACTTTTAGTTATTATTTTAAATTATAGCTTGTATTTTCGTTTAATACCTCAACTTTCAAACTCTAAACTAAATAATTGAGGTCACACTCATGCATTTACATACACTTAATGCTTTCTATGTCCCAACATAAGTAATAAAGCATTCATCTTACCATTCCAGTGGTGACTTGCTTCTGTTATGAGTTGGTTATGATGTGCACTGCTTATTTAGGCTTTTAACATTAACTTTAAATTTTGAATAATTATTGGTCTTATAATGATGATAGTGAGCAAAGCTCAGCCAAGTCATTATACATCAATTCCCAATTCACACTTAAATTAAAAAAGTGTCCTGACGTAGGTAATATGCTTTAATAGGAACTACACAATGACTAACATTAAGTTAACAAATTCTTACACAATGAAAATGGGGCTACAAAATATATCCACAAGGAAAATAAGACCATGAAGCATTACATCTGTGGTGTCATGGACCTTGGCTCCTACTATCTGATGGATATAAAATATGTTAGGACATATGTAAATATGGGAATGCACCTATCACTACTACAACTATAACAAATAATATATTTCTTATGGAGGATACTGACATTGGAGCTGGGGATTCTCCTAACACAGCATTAAAATACCTAATATCGATAATCGTGAGAGGTATGCTCAACCTCAAGCCTCAAGGCAGTGATAACTTGTCATTCCTTGAACAAACCATAGTCATTTACAAATGTCACTTATCTCGAGAGATCGGGGTTTGAATTTTCAATAAATACTATATTGATGTATAAAACTGATAATGCAATAATAGTCAAATACTACTAGAATAAAAAAAATTATCTGAGCCTTAAATAATTACAAAATAAGAAATGTGCATCACTTTCACAACATATAACAATTACATATAAATCTCTCATCATCCAGGGCATAGCAATATCAAAATCTTAATACTACATAAGTAATAAAATAAAGCATTAATAATATAGATATTTACTGGTAAGCATAAATTTTTTAAAAATATATTTGTGAACCTCTCATGTAAACATTTCAAATTTTTACACAGACAAGTTATTCATATTATGGTACCAATAAAATTAAACTATAGTGATATATAAAAAAGGCATATTTTACCCTACTATGCCCTAAATTTAATACCATGTATATTCATTAATATATCCCAAATAATAAACATTAAATAAAATAGGCTTTCAGTACACATAATAAATCAATGAATAATAAAATAAAGAAAAAAAATTATACTTAAAATGTTCTCAGCACAGCCCATCACTTATGAACTTTCCATCTATTGTGACAATTTAGCATGATCAGCATGGCTCCACAAGATTGTTTAAAGTTAGTCCATGCATATTATAGATGCATACATATGACAATATCCAAACATGAAAATACACAAATGGCCTTGGTGCAAGATTATTCCAAAATGCACAATTATTTAATAGCATTCTTAAATTTAGAAAACACATATTTTTTTACCAAGAATTCAATAGACAAAAGGTCACTTAATCTAAAGTTGACTATCAAAATTATTCATAAGTGTTGAAACAGTCAGTTTCATACATCTGCCTGTTTCACTTATTTTACCTACACATCTATCCATATGCCAGGTTTAAACCCTCTCAGAATACCCATTTAAATAACGTTAAATCACTATATAGGTAGAATCACACACACACACATATATATATATATGAGCAGTATGTTTGTAGTTTAATAATATATGTATAGATTACAGATATGTATTCATTTTATAAATATTTTAATTTTGGAAATATTTTAGTTTAAATTATTGTTATATTAATGGTATATATTACAGATATATATATTCAATTTATAAATATTTCTAGTTTAAGATATATTTTAGTTAAATTATTTAGTCAACTTTATTGTTGTATTTTTGAAATTGCATACTTTATATTTCCTGTTATTCTACACGTATGGTTATAAAATTAGTCTTCTACTAATTATGAAGGTAATTTCATCAAAATAACATTTGATCTTGTAAATAGATTTTAAAGTAGGTCATGCATTGATCCTAAAATAGTGTAGACTTTTTATTTGGTAAATATAAAATGTTAATAACAAAATAGGCAGGAAAACAAAATCTAAATTACTTGTTATAACTAAAATTGTTTTTCTAAAATAAATAAATGAGTTCTTCTAATGGTTGTAACTATTAAATATGTTTGGCTAAAATAAATAAATGGATTTTTCAGCTACATTCAAGCTCGTAAAAATTAACAGGTGGCCAATATTTAAAAAGTATAAATACTAAAAGTTTTGTTGCCAAGAGAGATCATAAATATATTAAGTGAACTGTAAGCCGAACCCATGCTGGTTTTACCTTCAAAATGATCGAATAGAATGGCATTAAATCACCCCTCTCTTTGACTGGAGATGGATGAAAACTTTGTGGTCCGATGAAAACTAATGCCTACATCAGCAAAGCAAAAGTAGCTTGTGGAAAATCTCTATTAACTTTACATCGTCATCAAAAGTGTCAATTTAATATCCTCCCAAGTGCTTCGAAAATAACTGCATTGGAAAACAACTAAAGGATAAATTTTCTCTCACAGCTCTGTTTATAAACTGTAACTTTCAATTCTTTCTTTTAAAAGCTAGCTATTTATTAAATCTGCCTTTCCCAAACACCTTTACTAAAATCTACAAAGAAGATTGTTAAATGCTAAATGTTGCCTGATTGTAAAACACTAAATCTTGCCTGATTGTAAAATGCTAAATCTTGCCTGATTGTAAAACTTCAATTCTCTTTTAAAATGTAAAACTCTAATAATCTATTTTAAATGTATAATTTCCTGCAGTTTTTTTATGCCTATTTCTAAATCAATTCGATTTATTCTATAATTTTATCATTTTAATATTATATGTATTTAATATGCCAAATGATTTGAAACCGCAAGTATTTATAAATATAATTTTAGCTTATCGATTTGCATAGATAATTTCAAATCTTTGCTATAATTTAATATTAAATAATTGAATTATTATTCTTCATTCTCACTCGCTGTTTCAAGATCATATAATTATTTTACTGATTAAGTTTTGGGTATTAATATTACAATAATTAGTTATCTAGTTAAAATTGTAGTTTGCTTAATTCTAGTTATGAATTATAACTATTTATATATGTAACTCGCATATCATAGGAACTAGCCATAGAGATATTCTCAAAGCATATGTTAATGTTTTATTTGTAATCACACTGCAAATATGCTTTATCCTCCTTAGATTTATCTATGTTGAGATGCAGGTGATAATATTAAACTAGGTTACTAATTAAATTAGTCCTTAAATAGTATATTTGAAATACTCAATTTGAGAACTGGATTATATAGATATGCAAATAGATGCTATCTAATTTTAAGGCACAGTAATATAATTTTATGCATTTGCATTATATATATGTATAAGTTGCAGATGTGTCCTTACAAAGTATGCAATGTACACTTATCTGCTTGCTGCATGATTCTTGATGACATGCTGGTGGAGGCCATACTCATCCACTTTAATTCAGGTTTAAGCACACTTTTAGTACTAGGGCACAAGGACCTAGATATGTTTTTGGATGGGGTAGGCTTTTATGTTTATTTCATATTTAAATATTTTTTATCTTTATTATAAACCTACATAGGTAGATTTTTAGTTTCATGAATATGAAATGATCAATCTTTGAGAGATAAAAATAAGTTAAAGTCAAGTTAAATTACAGTTATAAGATACAAAGACACTTATGCCATTATTTAGTAGTTAAGATTAACTTATCTAACTTTAACACTGTAGGGGTTTTAGGTTAAGCTAGATATAGTTAACACTATCATAATATGCCTAGTCTTTCACTCTTATTTGGATAGGAAGCCAACTAGAAAGTCATGTTGTAGATTAGTGAAGGGTGTCTTTTCCTCAGAAATGATAATGATGATGATAATAATAATAATAATAATAATAATAATAATAATAATAATAATAATAATAATAATAATAATAATAATAATAATAATAATAATAATAATAATAATAATAATAATAATAATAATAATAATAATAATAATAATAATAATAATAATAATAATAATAAAACCTCCACCTTCACATTGCTATCTATCATCAGTTATAAACCAGTTCAGAATCACACATACTCAAATATCACTGCAAACAACAACAAAATATTCATATTGGCAGATATATGCAATGATATACCCAGGATATACATCAGATATTTCAACACAGATGCTCGGGATAAACAACCGACAGCTGCTTAAAAAATGTCCATGGAGCCCAAATTCTTTGATTTCCTCCTGAAACTAAATCTATATGCTTTGCCAACATCATATTTCTTAAGATACAGATGATTATATACAAAAATAGACCCCTTCTGCACACTATGCCACCAAGCAAAAGAAACTCAACAACATCTGTTTTACAACTGCCCAGCATTAAACAATATTCGGCATGAAATAACAAATATATACAGAAAACCAAACATCTCCCTGCAAGATATTATCAGTCCATTCTGCAGAACATCCACCCCAACAATCCGAGCAGCAACCTTTGTACTTTATGCATTTTGGTGCATGCGATGCACATTTGCTTTTGGCAACAATACAAAGCGGCATCCATCAACTTTTCACAACAAGTTAGCACAATTAAAAACCAGAGACAATAAAATAGCACACCCAGACATTTTTGTGGCTACTTGGTCATTTGTAAAACAATGGTCAAATCTCTAATAGTTCTGCCTTTCCTCAACAATAGACTTAAAAAGAAAACAAGAAAATGGACAGCAAAAAATCCATGAATCAATAAATGATAACTTAGGATAAACAATCCATCACTCACCAGGTATATATATGTAAGAACTTGGAAAGAACTTAAATGCAATATATACAATCCTTGGAAATATCAGTGTAAATGTATGTATATAAAAATTATTAATGTAACCTGTTTTCTAGATTGAATAAAGTTCCCCTTTTTGAAACATCATCATCATCATCATCATTATCATCATCATCATCATCATCATCATCATCATCATCATCATCATCATCATCATAATAATAATAATAATAATAATAATAATAATAATAATAATAATAATAATAATAATAATAATAATAATAATAATAATAATAATAATAATAATAATAATAATAATAATAATAATAATAATAATAATAATAATAATAATAATAATAATAATAATAATAATAGTAGTAGTAGTAGTAGTAGTAGTAGTAGTAATAGTGTGTTTGTTTCAGGTGATCCAAAACAATTGGGGGGTGGAATGAATAGTTGATGTGTTTGAAGCTTCTGTTTTAAATCCTTGTAAATAGGTTCAATCATGTTATGTGCTGCATGTACAGTTGTTCCAATTCAAAGTGCCATAGGCACTATAATAGTGAAGGGGAAACCCATGGCCCATCTGATGTAGTCTCTTGTCCATGTATGCTGTTGACTGAGTCAGATTTTGCTTTTTTGATGGCTAGGTAGTCTTTAAGTGCTGCACATGTGTTGTTATATGCCTGGGTGAGCCTATATATATGCTTATATGTATTGCAAATGGGTTTAGACATTGTTATCCTCTTGTGTAATTCATCTGCCAGAGCTAATAGTCTGGAGGGTGGCTATTTTTTTCTGGTGACATGATCAGAATTGAATGAAAGTATATTTATGTATGCCTGATATCTCTACACAGTACTTAGTAGTAGTTCTTCAAGTTTATGGTGCATACTATATGTTTAAAAAAAGGGATCTGGAATGGATGTAGGTATTAAAATTCTCATTGTTTTTTCAAGTGGTAGTGTAGTTAGCTGAATTTCAGTTAGATCAAATGTTGCAATTTGACCAGAATGATCTGAGAATGGGGATGGATTGAACTTAATGCTGAAGTAATGATGCAGCATTGGCAAATAGAAGCAAATGTCAATTAAAGAAGTGTGCCAGTTATTATGGAATGTTACTGTGTTTGGTGGTAGAAAGCCTTAAGCACTCATGAGTGGTATTGCAATTTGATGCAGCCATTTTGAGATGAAGTCTGTGCACTTCATGTTAAAATCTCCCATGATGATAGTTGGGTAAGGAATTAATGCTAGCAGCGAGTTGATGATGAGTATGATCTTTGATATGATGATGTTTCCAGGTGGGATGTAGGTAAAAATTGTAGAGATGAAATGTTGCTATCAACAAGTTTTCATCGATATATATGATTCTGAATGATGTGAATGGGCAGGTTGGGTTATGAGTAGGCCAGTTTCACAAACAGGTGATCACATGCCCCTGGAGCATGCAAAGAAGCCTTCAGTGCGAAGATGCACTGTTGGTCAATCTGTGATCTGCTAAATATTTTTGTTTCCAAAAGTCCTAATGTATGTGTCTGTGTGAATTTGGTGCATTGTCTAAGTTGATGTTGCTTGTTTGCTGAGTTTAAACCCCATACATTAAAAGCTGTTAATTTCATCTTCATTATGGTTGTATTTTGGGGTTGTTCACATTTCAAAATATGTTAGTGGCTGGTTTTTGTTGTATGAGCTGTACATTGTTGGAGGTTCATTAGTTAGTTACATAGGAGTGATGTCCATTGGGGACCAGTCTTCCATTTGAATTTGGGTTAATGATAATGCAGTGTTGTACTGTTCTCTTTTTGAGTTCTTGTGGTCTTCTGTTTTTGTTTTTTTATTGTTTTTGCTTCTTTTTGCATGACCTGTCCCTTTTTTCTACTGTACTTACTTCAATTTGTGGAAGGCATGGCATTATTGTTTCCATGATATATGTTGATGTGTTATTTTTAATTGTGTGTGTGATGTTTGTTCCATTGATACTTTGTGTTTCACTGTAAGTGCTTTGTGATATTTCAGTTGGGTTGATAGTTGCATCATTCATGCATTGTATATGTGCTGCATTCTGTTTGGTTCATTTATACTGTTATTTTTTTTGTAGTTTGATTTATGAGAGAAGATAATAGAAGTTCTTCAAGTGGAGAAGTTGTTTTCATCTGGTTATTCAAATTTGAGTTTATTATCTTGACTATGTGTGTGTGACTAATATCTTTAGTTTATGTGTGATTGAGCTTATTATTTGTCTGTTGTGATTGTAGACACATTCTGTTATCACATTATTTTTCTAGATGGTCACAGTTTAATTCATCTATGTTTTTGTTATTTTCATTTGAATTTTGATTAATGAGAGTGAGTGCAAGTGTTTCTTCAGATGGAGAAGTTGTTTGCATATTGTTGTTCATATTTGGATTTATGTTATCATTATACATATGGTTGCTGTCTTCAGTATGTGTATGGTAGAGCACTTCATTTGTTTTTTGCAATTGTGATTCTTTTTGGTGTCACATTGTGTCTCCAGGTGGCCTTGCTTCCCACAGGTGTAACATATAGATTTAAGCCCTTTTATGAAGAGGCTCAGCATGGCTTCCTGATCTACAAAGTGTGTAGGAATATTGTTTAGATCTATTTCTGGATGCAATCTCAGCTTGAAATCAAAGCTATAGCTGTATACCAGCACTGGAGTATCTTTCAGATAAACTGGGTTGAATGTTATGACCTTGCCAATTGGCTGCATCATTTTCTGAAAGATTTTGATGTCATATCCAAAGTATGCATTTTTGAGTATTCCAGTAATCTGGTTATGTTGATCTGGATCTACTGTGATGGGTAAATAGTTGCCTAAAGTTTTAATGGTGGTTTGAAACCGGATTAAATAAATAAAAATAAATAAATATCGTGAGTTAGGGTGATCAGGAATCCTTAGTCTGCTATCCCAAAGGCCATGTAGTGTTATTGCTTCATAAAGCAAATTTCTAGGAAATTTATATACCAATAAATTTGGTTTGTAGCTGATAATATTATTGAAGGAGGGTAAAAAATCTTTTGAATGATGTATGAAGGCAACGTGGGACCATATTATTAAACCGTTCACATATTAATTTCAAATCATCATTATTCCACTGAGCGGTAGGGGGGATTGATTTTCATGCGTTTGTATATCTAGCTGCAAAATATCAGTATTTATTTTTCTGAAGCAATGGAAAACTTTATTTTTTTCTGAAAATACAACTTGATTGTGTTTTTTTGTTGTAAATCATTTTTTCCGAAAAAAAATTGCTTTCTTGTAAATTATTTTTTGCTATGCTGGCATATGCTTTTTCTTCACCTGTAATTTGCATAGGCTTGGATAGCATATTGGCGCCATTCTGCTGGTCACATGACTGGGGGGTCGCCATTTAAATGACTTTTATGTTGAGCAACAGATATTATTTTAAAAAAACACTTCATAAGAATATATATTTTTTTAAACACAAATTAATTTCGATCGTCCAATACTTACTGTTTATATATATATATATATGACTACAAGTCCAAGATGTGTTGGTTTCAGAGTTTTTCTTGGTTAAAATACTAAGATCTCTGTAAAAAACAATCCGATTTACCACTAACGAAATTGCTTTGAAACATGCCACTCTGCCCAATGCATGTCATCCAAGCACTCATGGCATACCAAAATTTGTGTATGAGTACCTTAGCCATACAACTACTCAAATGGTATGTAATCTTGCAAACTATCTCTCACAAAAAATATACAACATTGAAAATCTTTATCCAATTGCGATAGTACCATTTAATAAAAAACAGCTCCAATAATTACTTTTATTAACATTCGGCCTATCTCCATGGGCCCAATAGCCATCAAGATCATTGAGAAAGTCATTAAAAACAAGATTGAATCATATCTGCTCCCTTTGATTTCACGATATCAGTTTGCAAGAAATCAATTATCTACAGGACAGGCAACACTTCTTTTCAAAGCTGTATTGGGTTCGGTGTGAGGCCAAAAAAAATATAGCCCAATTGCAGTCAAATGGACATTGAGTCAGCTTTTAATTCTGTGGCAATCAAGATATTAATTAAAATGTTGGCTGCCACCACCATAACTCATACTCTTTTATATGTTATAACCAACTTGCTGTTAAATCAGGAAATACCCTCAGTGACAATAATTCCAAATCTTTTATTCTAACACAATCAATCTCACAAGGAACCCCACTGAGTGCTTTACTTTTCATTTTCTACATCAACCCTCTATTAGTAAAAATCCAACAAACATTCATTGGCATACAAATACCAAACACATTTCAGAAGGTAACATGTATTGCTTATATGGATGACATAACTGTCTTCCTCCCATCTAAAAAACACCTCTCAGCCTTGCATACAACACTACAAGAATTTGCAGCTACACACAAACTTGGGGTCAATCTAAATAAGACTGCAGTTTAATCTCTTTATAATACAAAACAATACACAGGCATAAATGGGGGAAAACCATTTGTCTTTCTGGGTTTTTTTTATATGAGTGCAAGTGCAATGAGGATTAAAATCCAAAGCAAACTCAAAGAAGAAACAGAGTAAATTATTACTTCACTCTCAAAGGCATATCTCTCAATATATTCCAAGATACAGCTATTTAACCAGTTAGTCATAACAAAAATCACCTACTATTCACCCATTCTTACGTTTTTTAAAGATTTTATAAACAAAATCTCTTCCATATGCAATAAGCTTTTGTGGCAGAGGAAGATAGTGTCAATATCAGCAAACAGCTTACCAGACCACCCATTCACAATGGACTAGCACTTCAATGTACTTTCCATCTACAGAAGGCCACAAACCTAATTGCAACCACAGTCAAACACTTTCCAATGCTTGAATGCCTTCTTTAAATAACACCAACAGATAGGCCACCCCTGGCCTATGACCAACTATCATCAATGATCAATTATATAAAAACTACATCTCCACAGGTATCTCTTCAGACAATATACAAGTACTTATACTGGCAAGTTTACTCATTAATCCATCCAAATTCAAGCCATGACACCAATCTGACAATGCTTAAAATCAACAATCTACAATTACTTTGTAAGTTTAAAAAAATGGTCTCCGGAACCAAAGTATTTTGATTTTTGTTGAGACTAAACCTACATGCACTGCCCATGACATATTTTCTTGAGATACTGGAGACTATACCCTAACATAGATCCATTTTGTCCCCAGTGTCACAGGGCTGAAGAAACACAGCAGCATTTTTTCTATCTCTGTGCAGCACTAGACAGAATTCACTATATCATGACAGGAGCATATAGAAAATCTAACACAACCCTTCATACAATCTTTAATTTATATTGCAAAGGCTCTATCCCATCAGTCTGTGTAGTCACTTTTGTGCTTTATGCATACTGGTGCACTAGATGCACATTAACCTTAGGTAATAATACAAGGTGACATCCATCAACTTTCAATATCAAAATGGCAAAATTATGAGCCAGAGACAATAAAATGGCACATCCAGACATTTATGCAGCAACATGGTCACTGATTACACAACAATCAAACCTCTAAGATGGCTCTATATAACCAACAATCTGTGTGATCAACCAATGTTTTTTCTCCAAAAGATGTGACATGTATCTACAAATAAAATACAGAGAATGCTGTCTTTGACTGCATACTATTAATATAGAGGACAGTATCAACAAAATCAGAATACTGGAAAGCAAGCTGACATACTAGTTGATGTTTGCAATTGAACAGTGATAATACAAGACTTTTGAGAACTCAGATTACAGCAAGCAATACTCATATATGTAATGTATACATATGTATTTTCACCCCCCTTAAAGACATTTGCATAAAACATATCCAAAGAGAAATTAGTAAATGAATAGACTAACAACCATGTCTATCCCAAATTCAGTGTAAATATCTTTTCCTCCTAATTTAGTTTTATTTTTTGTTCCATCACATATACAAACTTAAACTTGTTCCATTCACTAGCAATGCAAACATATATATATATATATATGTATATATATATATATATATATATATATATATATATATATATATATATATATATATGGGATGGCTTATAGCAAATGTAACCCTATGGTCATCAATAAAAGTTTTTTTTGTTTTAAAATATATTTATTAAACATAGTAATATACAGTTAAACTTTATAAAAATTTACATAGTATTCAAAATGAAACTTGAAAAAGTCAATGTAGAGAAAAGGGTATCTTAATAGGATTAAGAGGAAAATAAAACTTTCACCCAAGTATCATCATGTAGACTCACAGGTGAAAGCAGAGAGTCTCGCTGCTTGACTTGATCAAGAAGCTTAATAAAGACACTTAGAGCAGAGTCCTGAGAATGACCAAAGATGAGCCTGCAATGTGTCAACCATAAAGAAAATGTTATAAAGATAGATAATCTTATTGCTGCAAATGATCCCTTCTTAAGAGTGTTAGAAACAGAAAGAGCATCCCCAAGATCCAGAGAGACATTTGCAACAATAAAATCCCTAATCGACTTAAGAGCAGGACAGATATAGAAAATATGGAGAATTGTCTCATCATATAATCTACACAACTGACACTGAGACGAAATCCTAATGAAGCCTCTGCTGGTCACTAAAAAATAACTTGTTGGGAGTGCATTTAAATTTAGTTTAAGTACAAAATCAACATGTCTTGCTTCAATGAAAAGAAGTTTCATTTTACGCAAGAGAACTTTATTTGAAACACCTAATGAAGTCAAAAGAGGAGTATAATGTGGAAATTTTAATTTATAAACATCCCAGAATGACAATTTCCCATCAAGTGCAATTTGAACCAAGGGTATCGACTTAATAACTGACTTCCTTAAATCAGCAATCCAATAACTTGAAAATGGAGGTGGCGTATCTGTAGGATCAATAACCAAAGGAAGGGATAACTGAGCAAGCTTTAGACAAGTTACACGAAGAAAAGATATAGATCTCTGAAGATATAGAGTTGAGACTGAGTGCAAACCTAGACCATTTAAAAGCTTTGGCATTTGAATTTTAGCAATACTGATGGCTACGACCTTGTTTTTCCAAAATAATTTTGAACAAAGCGAATTTATAGCCCTCTCAAAACGCTTTGTTGGCCTAATAATTGGTAAATAATAACTAAGCCTTGAATATACCAAAGAGTTCAAGAGTGTAACCTTACCCATAAGTGAAATATTTATATTAACAAGCGATGCAACTATACTTTTTGTTTTATCAAGAATAATATTTTGAATCTGCCTTGTAATTACTGAACGAGATAAAACTATTGGAAAACCAAGGAAAGACTGAGGCTTGGCTGTGAAAGTGGAAATAATTGATAAACCAGATTTAATTTTCCACATTGTGGATTTTGTAACATTAATATGAAGATTAAAAGTATTAGAAAAAGAGTCCAATATTTGCAACAAAGCTGGAAGAAAAGATTTATCAGGAAGAAAGACAGAGACATCATCAACATAAGAAATATGATGAATAGTCTGTTTAAGAGCAGGAACATAGATACCAGGCAGTTTAGATTCTATTTGTAAAAGTAACGGATTTAAATATGTAATAAAACATAATGTGACAAGAGGAGATCCCTGTGGCACTGAGAGATGCGGACGAAAACCATCTGCAAGTTTACCATCCAATGAAGTAAAGATGGACCTGTTAAGTAGAAGATTGGCTATAATACGGACATATGGAGTAGGAACCTGATAATCCTGAAGAGTCTGAAACAAAACCGAAGGCAGAACACAATCAAAGGCTGATGTGAAGTCCAATTGAACGACCACAGGTTTTGATTTATTATGACACCTAATATACTCATTAATAAGAAGAAAAAGCTGAACAGCTTCAGTTGTTGAATGACCCTTCTTTGCAAATTGAAATTTTGATAAATGAAGATAAATATTATTTTGTATATGATCTTTAACAATAGATTCAATAGTCTTTATCAAAAGAGGTGTCATAGAAATAGGACGAATGTTAGATAACGGAGAAGGAGTTAATTTCTTCTTAAGAAAAGGAACCATCGCTACTGGATAGAGATCAGGAATATTTACAAAATCATTAGCTAGAATATCAACCATATTACGAACTATTGGAGCTGTAAAAAATGAAAGATGAAGAAGGACAAACCTGGGAATACCATGAATCCCAGGATGTATATTGTCTGGAAACGATTTTAATTTTTGAATAATCATAGTTTCAGTTATATTATGACAAGAATCAAGCTTAGATTCATTCCAGATGTCACCAATTCTAAAAGGCAACATTTGAAGCTTAGTTTTGAAATGATTACATAGTTCAAGCAACATAATAGGGCCAGAACATACTTTATTTCCTGTGTCAATCATTAATGGAGTAGGTCTAGAATAAGCACCTAAAGCCCATCTAATATAACTTCCTGTCCAGTTATGATGATTTTGAAGAAAAATTTTAGACCGTTTAATAGCCACATAATGAGCAAGAGATTTCTGTATATCATGATACTGCACTTTAAGTTGCATAATATTTTCTATGGTAGAATCAAAAGAAGAAAGATTAGAAAGTTTGGATGAAATATCATCCAATTGCTTAAGTAAAAACTTTGGACCTTTTGTTTTTCTAGTATAAGAATTAATAATAGAACTGAGAATACCAACAAAAGAAGACCATGCCGATATGGCAGGTAATGAAAGAATATCCACTTTTCTAAAAAGAATATATGCCTCTGAAAAAATTGAAGCAGGAGCAGTTAATTTATTTAAGAGCCTTATTGTAAGAGAACTATGAGACTGAGCAACAAAGGAAGTATCAATCAACAATGCAACATGCATAGCCAAATGATCCGAGAAAGGAACAACCTGAAGCTTTGCTGAAATGTCAAGGTGAAGTTCAGGAGAATAGTAAAGAAGATCAATTAAAGAAGTGGTGCGACGAGTATAAAAGGAAAATGCATTAAGAGGAAAACATCCTTCACCAGATAAAAATACTCTATTAAAAAGATGTAGGAATTTATTATTAAAATGCATGTAACACATATTGAAATCACCAAGAAATATAGTTGGAAAAGAATTTGAAGACAAAAGAGAATTAATTTTATTAAATATAGAATGAGCAAAGAGGAACTCACTCTTAACATCATCATCATGATCATCATAATAATAATAATAATAATAATAATGATGATGATGATGATGATGATAATAATAATAATAGAAAAAGAAAAAAACAATTGTTTTTCTGGAGAAAGAATTTACCAGAATTATTAGAGTCTGTGAAGATTATGCTATAAAAAGATCATGTGGCCATGTTATGTAAATAAATAAACACTATGATCATAGTATAACCTTTTCAGTCTAGTACTAGGTTGTCACTTAGTAGCACCCTCATAGCAACTATTATAATCATAGTAATCTTGGTAGTTTTGTGGATCTAACTCATCTTGTACCACTATAACATATACAAATAAAAGTATTACTATAAAGACTGTATAAAATAATTATATATATATATATATATATATGTGTGTGTGTGTGAGAGAGAGAGAGAGAGAGAAACATTAATAAAAAGTTAGAAAAAATAAAAGATATTAACTTTTGATTATGATATCCAGCTAGTTTATGCAAGAGGAAATCTACAAAAGAAGATATTTATTTTATTCACCTTTTATTGCATTAATAAATTATTTTATTATTTATTAGTCTTTTTTTATCATTTTATATACATACTGAAAAGAATTATTGTTATATTACTCTTTTTTTGTATAAAGTAAGCTAATAAGAAAATATAGGCCACACATACAAAACTGAGAAAGAAAATCCCCCACATCTCTGAGAACATGCACACCAATGAGTAAAGTGCCTGCACAGATGTTAGGATTATAAAAACAATTGATAAATAATGGTATTATTGTTGCAAAGAACTTTAAGTAAACATTCTCATTTAAGAAGACTTGCCACCATGTATTTCAATAAATAAAAATGCAAAACCAAATAAAATATAATTCTGATGGTAAAAGTCATTATTATTATTCTCAATTAATTATATTTTATTCATAGGGTTTAATAAATGAATATTAAAATATTTGCCACAGATTATTGGAGAGGATTTAAACCTAAAGTAATAAAATAATATCATTATGCATTACACCAATAAAGAAGTGATATCATATGTACTGACATAATTGGCTGAGTACTCATTAGTACCATCAGATAAGTGTTCCCTGGTTATCATTACAATATAATTTAATAGTTATGAAATAAAACATATTAAGGCCACACACCTTGTAATTTATCAGAGTGAATAGTCTAAAGTTTTTATCTTGATAGATAGTTGCTATTTGATAAAACTTTGGGATGACTGAAGTATTTAAAAATGTGAAGAATGCTTTGTAAAATATATTTATGGTTTTAATAATTATTGATTATTACAAATGCAGACACACACACACATATATATATATATATATATTACATGCTAATTAGAAAAATAATCTGTCTCAACTACAAAAAAAAAATATGTTAGAAAACTAACTAGTCTTCCACAGTCTGAATCACATTTATTATGTCTTTGATACAACAAATTTTTCTACAAATACATATTTATTAATAAGTTCAGAGAATTTTAAAATTAATTTATGAAAAAGTAAAATTTATTATTTACAATTAATATTTATACAGTTTGGAAAGCATGCAAATTTAATAATGAAAATATCTGAAAAGAAATTAAAAATATACAAAAATTACACAACTAGTTTAAAAAGTATTAAAAATAAAAATAATACAGAGATATCCGTATAATAATTTAAGTCATTGTTATAACTTACAGATGATTCGATGAAAGGATGAACATGCACTGAATGCAAATTTAAAAATCCTTCAGCTGACCCATTTTCATATATGTGTAGAGTATTGATATCCGCAATTGGTAAAATATGAGAATAGTTTGGAACATGTACACCATTAACTGATGACTAGAACAAATATATACATAGTTTTAAGTTATAATAACAGCAAATATAAACAGTCATTATACAAAAGTTATATAAAAGTACTTTTGATTACACTGTAATTCTTAAAAAGCAGATGTAATGTGAATTTCCAGGAATTGTGTAGTTCTATAATAGCTGATTATCTATTTATTGTAAAATCTTTAAATTAGTTTATGAGGATTGCCTCTTTAATTTTTTCTTTCTATGATATTTTTGTGTTTTTCCACAAAAGTCTGGTTGCTATCCTGTATAATATTTTATTGTTAATGTTTATTTATTACCATTATTATTATGATTTAACACTATTTTTATAGTATATTTTTAATGGGTAACTTACTATTATTATTATTACAGACACACACATATATAAATAAAATACACTAGAATAACACTACAAAATTAAAAAGCCTATATAAAATTCTAGTGTATTTTGTTTATTATATTTATATCATTTGATATTACATATAAATATAAATTTGTATCAGTTATAATGGATAGTAAGTTTATTAATGATAGATAGAGTATGACAGAAACTAAAGACTATGAACAGATCTGGTACAAATTTATTTGCTTAATATTAATTATAATAAAATTGATAATATTAATAATAATTAAAACGAAAACAAAAAACAGAAAGAAGTTGTATATTGATAATGAGGAAATAGAATGTTGGAGTCAAAGTATAATAAAGAAAGCTAATTAAGGATTTTTTAAATCTGAAAATAAAAGATATAAAAACACTGATTTTACAATGAAGCAAATTAGAAATAATAAAAAAATAACTTTCTCAAAAATTATTTGCGGTTCTTAAGACACCTGAGCTTCAGAAATGACAATTAGAACATGATCTATGAACTTTGAACTCATTCTAATATTGCATTAAACCAAACAAGGCATAAAAACTATTCACTGTGGATTTGTTATAATTATGTATAATCTTTTCCATCTACTGATTAGGTACTTTATTTATACTTTGTAAAACTCTTTTAAAAAATTATCAGAAAAGAATTCTATTTTTACTGGCTTTACTCTATTTTGCCTAATTTTATTCAGTTCTTTTTTTATCTTTACTATAAATATTTAAATTGAGAAACAGGTATTATAAAATGTTGGCGTAATCTTTGAATAACAAAACATTTCAATTTATTCAGCAACTGTATATTCCTTTCATACTCTGTACTAAAAATTTTATGATTTCCAGAAGCAGATTAATTATAGCAATTAATGCTATAGTCATCTATATGCATTTAAATATTACCATTTTTTACAAGAGAAAATATAGAGAATATTAAATATATAATCTTAATGCACTATTAGTGCAAAACACACTTTCCAAAGCAAAGCATTAAAGTTATAATTTTCTCTCATGTAAAAAACAGTGATGATTACATTTCAATGGCTGAGTTTGTTTATGGTTTCCTAATTAATAATATAGCAATAATCAAAATAAGTTAAGTACATAATTGTAGCAAAATTAGAAGTTTATAATTGAAGTCAAATTAATAATTAAAACCAAAACATTCGATTATATCTAAAGCGAAAAGATTTCTCAAATATTTCAAACCAGAGATGTAATGACAATAATACATAAACAAACAATGCAATAATTAGTACCATCTTATGTGAGAAAGTTTAAAATTGCAATAATATAGTGGGAATACAAACATAGAATTTCCACTTAATTAATACAAATTTTTAACAAAAGCTGTAATCACTGTGAATGATAAATGAGAAAAAATGCATGTAAAATATTCATTCAGTATGTAAATACCTCATTAATGGATAATTCTATTTGAGTTAGAATATATATATATATTCTACAATTTATTATTATCAATGCACTCCTGCATCTAATACATAAAATGAAAAAGTGAAAAGACTAGTAGTGATGATAGATGGTGAAATAAGTGTTCTAAAGAATAGTCAAACGATTAGACATCAAAGCCCCCCCTCCCCCCAAAAAGACAAATAGGCTGAAAAAAGCTATAAAAAAATAAAAACAATTAATTGATAAGTCGTTGATGTGTTCTACCCTTTTTTGGTACATTCACTAGACAGTGACTAGAGATCAAAAAATATAATCATACAGCGGTAGCCTAATAATGACTTTAATAACAAAAATATTTTTTTAAAAATTGAGGAAGTTAATAAAGTTAGAAAAAGTGAAAATGTTTTTTTTTCAGTAAAATTAAGAGAGATTTTAAAATAGAATGCAAATTAATATTGGCACCTTAAATTTTGAAATGACTTTAACTAATAATATTTATTTATAAAATGGAGATATTGATTCCAAAAAAATAATAGGTTGATAAGGAAAAGTCAGTGTTTTCTAATCAACGATAAATAAGGAATGGTATCTTTCTAGATTTACGTATTATTAGTGTTACATTATCAACTAACTCCACATCCACAGAGTTTGTATTAATCATTTTCAAATAATTTAGGAAATTTTTTCTTTTCCCATTCAATATGAATATTTTTAATTATATTAATATTGATTCTGACATCAAACAATTTATTCCCTATAATAGAACTAATAACCCATTTCACAATATATAATAGAAGTTTTACCTATTTCTATAATTCACGGGTATTTATACTATTCCCTTTATCTCATTTCCACTTACATCTTGTGCCTTTATAAATGTATTTTTTACTTTTGTGTTATTTTTTTCTATACTTATTTTTTACCATACTTTATCAAACATTAACATAATCTCCAGATTGTATGAATAACATTTGATTTCCTTTTCTGCTGCTTTTTATTTGCAGAACCATAATATTTCTGTATAGTTTCAGCCTTCATACATACTTTTCCTACTTGTTGTCTAGCTTTACATCTGTTACATGTCTCATTTTTCCATTTGCAAAACTATGCAAAATGACCTTTTGCTCTGCAACAAAATTGTAAACCCCGCATTCTTTGATCTACTGTGTTCTCAGTTTTACACACTAGCATTTTTGAATCATTATTTGTTTTAATTCTGAATGTGAGAACCTGTTCAACTACCAGCTCATATGCTATTTATTCCTTTTTAAATGTTATTTCAAATAGTCATCTGTAATCCCCCATTGTAACTGATCCAACAGCAGTTGATCTACAAAATCTTCATAACTACAGTTTTTTGATAACTCTCTCAATTCTGTATCATAACTAATCTTTCACATTGCATTGCCAAATGTATATCATATAATACTAAATCATCCATGCACTTTACTAATGTTATGCACTGCTTTATTACCATCTTCTTTTACAGTTTACAGTTTTGACTGACCCAGAAATCTTCTTCAGAACTTTTATATCTCCTAACTTCAACTGTTAAATTAACTGAATTTAGCAGTTAAAGATAGGAGATATAAAAGTTCTGAAGATGATTTCTGGGGCAATCGAAACTGTAAATTGTAAAAGAGAGTGGTAATAAAGTAGTGCGTAATAGTAGTAACATGCATGGATGATTTAATATTATATGATAATTCATACTATTTTATAATCTCACCTTCATATTGCTTTCTATTTCTTAGTGTTAATCTGGCTATGTGACAAGATGGTTTTGGATTAAAATGATCACACAATTTCTTTACTATGTTTTCATACATGATTGACCCATTTATTGGTTGCTGAAAATATTTTATTTATAATATCAATAACCTTACATCCTATTACATATAACAGAGCTGCTCTTTCCATTTATTTTCTTTACTATCATTAACTACAAACATATTTTCAATTTGCATAATATACAGTGGCCATTCTACTGCACTACCTATATTAAACTTTGATATATTTGATTGCCACAAAAATATTTTTGATTCTACAAAACAAAACACATTTACACCATGTATATTCCTTCCTAACTTATCACTTTGTTCTTTACAACTAGGTTCAGATTGTGCCGATGTTTGCTATGTTTCTGCTAATAAAAAAAAATGTAACAGATCCCCCACAAATATGATAACTGTGAATTAAATAAATTCCAATATTTAATATTCTGAAAATTACTTATTTATTGTAATACACAAACAATATATATAATATCACTATGCAATCCACATTAAACTGACACATTGAGAATTCAATCTCCAACACTGTTATGCACATCTAAATATTTACATGTATTTCATTAGAGAGAGTACTAATTTTCTTAGTCCACAATTTACCCTCTGGTGTAATTTCTCTGCAAGCTTTCTTAGGCATATATAAAATAATAATACCAGGGGCAATCTGTATGGAATCCTAACCAGCTCATTAATCTTCAGGTAACTTGTGCCTGGAATAGAAAACTTCTCAATGACTGTGGGCTAATACTCTTGGTGATCTTGTTCCAGTAAATGCTCAATGACAGAGAACATCTCCCAGGAAAGACAATGAAGTCCAAGAACCTCTGTAGCCAAAATTTTCCTCTTATGTCCTTGCATATTTATTTCGTTATCTTCCCACTAATTAAATCTTGACTTACAGATTTAATTAGTGTATTTTAATTTTATCACAAACAAAATCTTTTCATGTTTTAATTTACATAATTTTTTAACATTATTATTTTGTCAATTACCGAACATGATTTACATATTTACTTTATCATTTCAAAATCCCATAATTAATTATTTCATATTAAACAAGCAACTATACTTTTGTTTTTTTCTTTAAACAATCTTTTCTATATGTATTTCTTATCTTTTCTTCTGAAGTACTTTTCTCTTTCTTTGAAAACAATCTGCTTTTATGATTTCCAACTTTTACGTTTCCAGGGATTGCATTTATTGTACTTTTTTTTTCTAATTTCAACTACCAAATAACCTCTCTTTTTATATAAATATAACACTGAGTTAACTTGTTGCAAACTGAAGGCAAAAGTTTATTTCATTGACCAAATTGAGTTTTAATTTTAGATAATTCAGAAAAGATTTGCAAAAAAGGTTTGAGTAAGTCTCTTGAGGCAATGAAATGATGCATGAAAATTGTGACTGGACAAAAACTTTCAAATTATATTTGTATATAAATTTAATGTTATATTTCATTTATTTGATATATTAAATTTTTAGTGATTAGTTTGTTTCATTTGAATTTTTAAATGCAAAAAGAATTTACTATAAAATGTTTTTATCATGGATAGAAGTGAGGGGAAATGTTAAAAACAAAAGAGAACAACATATATACACTGTACTGTACATATTTAAAAATAGTCACCTTAAAATGAGTTTTGTCAATCAAAAAAAATATTTCAAAGGATTCATTAGGAGAAATATTGGCACCATTATCTATTTCTCCCTTTTTATATGCACCTCTTATCTTTGTATTTTTCACAATACAGTTGGAATCCAGTCGAATATTGAAATGAAAGGCAACATCCTCACTTGTTTCAAAATTAATTACGAATCTAAAAATGCATAACAATTAAATTCATATTACAATTCTATATATATATAATAAATAAAATGTTCGTTAATTAAAAACAAAATTGTAATTATAAATGAAATAATAAATTTAACGGTTTACAAACTATTACAAACAATCCTTAAATCCGCAGAAGTACTTTCGGTGAATTTCTTCAACCTGCCTCAACTGCCATTAAAGTACTTCTGCCGATTTAAGGATTGTTTGTAATAGTTTGTAAACCGTTAAATTTATTATTTCATATATATATAAACATTACAAGCATAAAGCTCTGTAAAAATAAGTACATAAATAAAATAAAATTGATCTTTTTAATTATAGTTGTGCTGAATAAAATAAGAAACATTTAAGAATAATAGAGTAAAACATTTTAATATATTTATTTTATTTTATTAATATTATTATTATTATTATTATCATTATTATTAAAAATTTGTTTTTATAGTCTAACAATTATTTAAAATAATACAATCCTATAATAAAATTTATTAGTTTAGTAATAATTTCTTCACAACAATTTTTAGAAAAAATTCATCAAAAAGTGTTTTACAATTATTAGTTATATCATCATCATCATTATCAACCATTATTAATCCACTGCAGCATGAAGATTTCTCCAAGTTCAATCCACCTTCTTCGATCTCTAGTCTTTCTTCTCGAAAACACTCCTGTACATTTTCTTATTTCATCCATCCATCCATCTCACATATGGTTTCCTTTTGGGTGTTTTTCAATGTTTTGGAATCCACTTTAATATTTCAACTGTACATCTATTATCATCTTTTCTAGCAATATGTCTACTTCAACTTCAGTCTCATACTTTTTTAATAATATTAGTAACACCTATTGGTCCTCTTATTCATGTAATATCTTTTTGTTCCTCCTAACATGCATTTTTTCATACTTCTTTGAGTGTTTTAAAGTCTCTGTATTGCTCTTCTGTTAAGTATTCAAGTTTCAGATCCATAAGTAAAAATTTGTAAAACACATTTAAAAAATCCTTCTTTTCAAACACAGGCATATTTCCTTTTAATAATAAGTTATTTATACTAAAAGCACTCCAAACAAGTTTAATCCTATGATTAGTTTCTTCCATTGTGTTTTTATATATAGTAATAATCTGACCAAGATGTTTGTAGTTATTAGAAAAAGTCTTCTCACTCATCATTATCAATCTTTATTTTCATCTTTTGAGAAAATTCTTTGAACATTACTTTAGTCTTTTTAACATTTACCTTTAGATCTACTTTTTTTACTTTCATTTGATAACTTTTGCAACTTTTACTTAAGCTCTGAAACATTATTCTGGTAAAAGCAACTACATTAACTGCAAAATTGAAATGACTTAAATAACATTTATTTAATTTTATTTCTATAGCTTCCCATTTTAACTCACAAAATACTTCTTGCAGCACTGCTGTAAAATGTTTTGCAGATATGGACTCACTTGTCTTACAACCTTCTCAATGGTAACTTTCCTAGTATTATTATGTAATGTAATTGTTACTGTTGCATTTTTATAAATATTCTTCAGAATATGATAATATTCTGGGTCTATATCTTGATGATCCAATGCTTTAATCACTGAAGAAATGCTTTAGAACCAAATGTCTTACCATAGTCTACAAATCCAAAACATAATAGCAACTCATATTCATTGGTTCTTTCTCTAACTTTTTTCAATACTTGGATATGATCCACTGTACTAAAACCAGTTTTAAATCCAGCTTTTTTTTTTGGTTGGTTGAAATTTACAATTTTCTGTAGATGAATTGTAATTATTTTGATAAAAATTTTGTATAAAACTGATAGGTCTGTAATTTTTAATGTCTTCTTTATTATCTATTTTTAATATTAACATTAATACTACATCCTTACAATTGTCTGGTACATTTTTATTGTTTAGTCATTTGGTATATAACTTTGCCAAAATTGTTTTATTTCTTCATTTACTTTTTTAAGACATCAATTATAATTCCATCATTTACCTGGAGTTTTTCTGTTTTTTATAAATTTAATTGCATATTTCACTTCTTCTTATAAAACCCTGGACAATTCAGAAGATATAATAGTTGTAGAAGATACTTGTTCTTTATTACTATATAATTTGTGATAGAACTCTTCTACACATTTTGATGTCATCTTTCTTTTTAGTAATAGTTCTATCTTTTTTTTCTTATTGCAGAAATAATTTTTCTATCAATATCAAAATGTTGTTTTACTCTCTTGAGACTTTTATTCACTTCTACAGCTTTCCCTGTTTGTTCACAATTATACTTTCTTATATCATTGTCAACTCTTTTTTATATCATTTTACAAAATTCGAGATATTTAATTCTTCTAATGCATCATTTTTATATATTTTCATATTCTGTATTTTCTTAATAAATTATCTAGTCTTAGTAGAAATTATATAGGTCAATTGCTGCACTTTTTTACCAGCTATTTTTGTTCCAGTTTTTAAAAGTATATTAGTTATATAGTTTTTAAAACTGCATTAGTTATATATTTATAGTTATACAGATACACTACCATCATTCCAAAATGCATTGTCTCTTTTTTAATATTTTCAGGTTTGCCAACATGGCATCATAAAGATATATGTGGATTACAGTTTCCATAGCATATACAACCAATAAACATCATATGATCATCATTTTCTTTGCTTACACAAGTTTTGAACACAATGATAAACTTTCAATAAAGTAGAACCACCTATTACAAGCTATAGTAATCAATAGATGCAAGAGTGTTTGTGTATAAAATTCCTATCTAGTGCATATACTTCCAATATCCTCTGCTAGTTTCTAACTTATGTCTTTCATTAGAGAAATCTTAGATCTGAGAGCCCTACATCTAAATGTTAGGAACTAATGTCATAAGCTAGAAACTAATCTGGGGGAGTTGAAGAATAGGCACTAGATAAGGATTTTATGTAAAACTTTTTTGCATCCATTGATTACTATGGCTTGCATTGGGTGTCACTACTGTAAGAAGAGTTTGTCACTATTTTTCATAGCATATACATTAACGAAATGTAGAATTGTCAAAAAAATAGCTAAAATAAGAATGCACTATTGAATACATATAATACATGTCTACTTTTTAAAATATATAAAAACAAACAACCACTCAATTCTATGTTAAAAATTTATTTACATTAATTTTAAAAATAAAGTTGAAAAAATACTGCAGTTTGTGATGTCAAATTACTTTTTTAGTATCCATCAGTTTTTTATTCAATCATTTTAATAAGGAAATTAAACTGATCTTTAAGATCTGAGCTGATCTTATAGTCCAGAAACAAATAATTTATGTTAAAACCTGATTTTCAATAATAATAAAATGCAAACTCCATCTCACAATATTAATTTACATATTGCTATTATAGCAGTGTAATTTTTTTATTATCTCTATACCACTTACTGTAAGGTTTAGTAAATAATAACAACTGCAAAATGATAGTGCTTATTAAATCTCTAGTGATGGGGATATTGGATAAGGCAGCACAAAATAAAGATATAATAATCACTATCATCTTGCATCCATTATTACTTACTAAAGCTTGCAACGAGTGACCCAAAAATAGTGAAAATATTTGCTGCTATTTTCAATAACAAATAAACATAATTATAAGGAAACTTATTTTTAAGTTGTATAAAATTTTAAACTGTCTATATAATCCAGAAATAAAAAAGCCTCAATTCTATATTGAAAGTTTATTTTTAAAAACAAATGAAACATGAAGTAACTTTTAATGTTAAATTGCTAAATTATTGCACCAGCTAAGACTAAAAGAAAAAGGAGCTAGTCAGAATTTAATATTATGTGTCATTTAATGTAATATAAAAAGTAAAAGAGTAAATTTAATATATGTTTTGATAACTTTTAATTTATCTATAAATATGTGTTTATTTGAATTTTAACAGCTTAAAATATTCCAGATTATGTATTAAAGGATTATTTTGAAAAAAAGAAATGGCAACAATTTTAATTTTATGCCAAAACTTTAATTCAAACGTAGAAATATATTCTCACTATATATTTTCTTTTCATGATAAATGCTTTAAAATGCCGTATCAGTTTTTTTTGTTATTTATAATTAATACTTCATAAAATAAAAAAGTAAATCTTTGAATTTCTACACTAGATATTTATTTTCAAAAAGTGAATGAAAGAGTTTAAAATTTTATAATGATTTTTTTACCACTTAGTAATTCAAAATTTCAAGTAAATTTTTATTTACTTATTTTTTAATGCAATACATGTATTTGGGAATATTGTAAATTAAATTTTTTTAATAGTGTTCTTTAAATCACCATTTAATTATATACAAAAATGGCATCAATTTTATTAAAGTATTTAAATTTCTACATAATCAATGCCAATTTTTTTTCATAAATCAAATAAATTTATTTTATTTTTTATTAAATTAATTTTTAAAGGAATAGTCAATCGTAAGTTACATTTAAGTTACACTAATATTTTATGTGTAATTTTTAAGCATTTTTAATTTTACCAATACAACTTGAATGCCTTTGTGTTTAAAATTTTAGAAATCTAATCTTAATTTTGACCTTATTATGATCTCTAAGTATCTATTTTACTGATTTATTATTGAGAGCTTCCCGGAATTTAATATAAAAACAAACTTTTAAGGTATATTATAATAAAATATAGATTGCCTAGATTAAGTTAAAATATCATTCACTGATGGTGATTATGATGCCTCAAATTGTGGTTAAATCATGTACTGATTTTGTCATCAGATATTTTACAAAAACAATTATGATTATCAAACTAAGGCCCATTTTGTTTGTAAGTAAACTAAAGCTTATTACTCTAATGATAGTGGTTCTATTTTCAGATACAACATTTACCTATATATTAATTCTTCCTTAGATGCACAAAATTATCTAGTAAAGACAATATTTTTTACATAAATAATCATACAATTGATCTATTGCAGATTGCCATTTCATTTGTTGAAAACTTTTCTTCAAACTTTCTTAAAATATTTTTTTTTGCTGCTAGCATTTCTGTTTGTTAGCTGAATACAGAGCACAAACAGAAAGGAGTTTGCTATTAACTGAAAGGAGACCCTTTGATTCCTCTTGGAGGCCTTAAAGGAACCGAGCAGGGCAAATTCCTAATGTCCACTCCATACGTTCTTGTCATTGCAGCTGTTATTACTATGTGATTATTCATATAGTATACGAACATGGATGGGCTGCTCACCAACATGCATTAGCCAGTGTGGTGAGTTTATTGGCTTTTTACCTCTGAGTTTAAGATCAAGAAACACCATGGTCTTTCTTCTCAGTGCCTGATAAGACAGAATGAATGTTTGTGTAAATGATAAATATTTTTCCAATACATATATATACAATTATGACAGACAAAAATAAAGCATGGCCCTTATTCCCAGGAGGCTGTAAAGTCACCAACCAAGGCAGCGGTTGGTGGCCGAAGGCGGAAGGTGTTAAGAATCCCCTGATTGTGGACCCAGGCTGCCATTTGATGATGACTTTTTATTTAGATACTTACAACTGCAGATCACTTTCAAGTGAAGGAAGATTGCAAGAATTAGAAGAAGAATTGTCTTACATTAAATGGGACATTATTGGACTTTGTGAAGTTAGAAGAAAAGGTGAAGAAACAATTGATTTAAAAAGTGGACATATACTCTATTATAAAGGCACACATATTGGAAATACAAATGGAGTAGGATTCATTATAAATAAAAAGTGGAAGAACAATATTGTGGAGATTGATGGTGTATCAGACAGAGTTGCAAGATTAGTTATACAACTTAATAGCAGATACCAAATGCAGATAATTCAGGTTTATGCCCCAACAAGTTCTCATAGTGATGAAGTAGTAGAAGATTTTTATATGGATGTACAAAAGGCTTTTGATCAGAGTAAACAACATTTTAAAATTGTTATGGGAAACTTTAATGCTAGAATTGGTAGACAAATGACAGATGAATTTGCTGTAGGTAATTTTGGTTATGGTAATAGAAATGAGAGAGGACATAGACTTGTGGAGTTTGCAGAAAAAGAAAAACTTTATATTATGAATTCATTTTTTGAGAAAAATGTTAAAAAGGAAATGGACATGGAAGCATCCAAATGAAGGTACAGCAGAATTGGATTATATTTTGACTAACAGGAAATACATATTTCAAGATTGTAATGTTCTTTATAAATTTAACACAGGAAGTGATCATCGATTAGTAAGGTGTAAGTTATGTGTTAATGTAAAACTAGAGAGACAAAAATTATTGAGAATTGCAGTTTATATCTGGTCTTAAACAATTAAGTATATACTAAAAAAATAAGATGCATAGGAAAGAAGGAAATCAGAATTCTTACTAAAAATAATAAATTTATTAATGACAATTATAATATTAATGTCATCACTTCATGGCATAAATACATGTTACAATAATAAAACAAAATTTGAATAAAGAACTTTTCTTTATTAAAACTGGATTCTATTTTTCTATAATAAATTTGTCAAAAAGAAATTGGAAGATGGGAACATAAAAAAATTTAATTTAAAATCTATGTTTATGATGTGATTTGATAAAGGTAAATAAATACCGTGTTAATCATAACAACTGTAATGATAAATGTAGGCTTTTCAGAAATTGAATAAAATATAAATTCCTATCAGTATATTAATTAGAAATGAGTGTGAAACAGTCTCGTGAGTAACGATTATAGCTATATCTGTCAGTAATCCATGTCAAGTTTTGAATAATGATGTCAAAAATAAGCATAATATTATTTTACTTTAAAAATATAAACAATATTTGGTAACTTTTGGAAACCATTAAACAAGGTTATCTTTTGAAAAAATGCAATAGAACAGCCAAATCTCTGCAATAATCAATGAAATTTATATGTAAATGAAAAGATTAAGATTTCCAAAGAAACACATTCTGATTGCAAGTATTTTTTATTTAAATATAAAAGGATTTCTTTTTACTCAATGTTATGACAATTGATTGAAATATATCATCTACCACTATGTTAAACTGAACATATTTTCATTATTTTGCTGTGATAATTAATACACTTTAAATGTAAATGTACATTTCTGAATTACTTTTATTTAATTATCCTAATGTATATAAAAAGACACACTACTATTAATAATTTATTTAAAAATAAACATTTAAAAACATGACCTCATAATAATTAGGTAATTTAATTTATCAGTCAGCTTTTATAAACTTTTTTAATCTGTGATCAGTAAAGCTGAAAAGTTAGAGTATCATATGCTGAAATGTTGTATCTGGGGATCATTTCTGGTGCAGTCTTGTGCTTTTTGATGAAGATTGATGTGATCTTTTTTAATACCAATATCATATTTTAATGCAAGGAGTAACAATGGCTTCGTATCAAATAAACAATGTAAGTGTAATTTTTTTTTAAGTGAATGTGATGCAAATCCTTAAATTCCTAGATTCAGGATTATATGGGGTGACTGTATTATTATACTGAAATAACACCCATACAAAAAATTAAATCATGAACTAGTATAGATATTCTAATATTGAATAAATATTTGAAAAGGTAACTTGGTTAATAGAAAACATAACTCATTATGCATGAGAGATTTCAAATAAAACCAAATAAAAAGCAAGTGTTATTTTTGACTAATTGATATATTGATTAGAGTAGACCTAGTTATAGCTAGTCATTATTTATAACTTTGCAGCTGCTTGAGTCATGAGAACTAATATTGTAAATAAAAGGGTTAATATTCTTATGTCTTTTGTTAAACAAAATTATATATAATTCATTTTGTTTTAATTAACTAATTTTATTTCATATGATAAAAAAAATTTAGATATTTTTTAAAAAATATCTTACCTAAAAATATAGATATATTAAAATTGCACAAGTTGGTAATTACTTATTTATTATAAATTATAAATATGATTTGGAATCAATATTTGAAAAAAAACAACAACTTACAAACAATGCAAAAAATGTATTTTCTTCAATGTTTTATTGTGAATACCTTAATAACTTCATTCTTCTAATTTAATGTATTTTGTGAATTCTGATTCAATAAATAAAAATACTAATGAAGAGAATCATCTTTTACCTATTACCATATCTTACCTTGCTGTCAAAAGTGGACAAGTCCAGATTCCTTCCTTATCTGATCAAATTGAGCATTCACTGCTGCTAACCAATGAAACAGATATGTAAAACACAGTCAATGGTTAGTACTGACCAATAGGCAGTGATGCTTTCAAAATCCTATAGCTTTCAGTAAGGTTGGGGATATGGTAATAAATGGTCAGCAAGTCTGAAACAAATAGAGAACATCAGTCTAACCTAAATGATTAAAGGTGCTCTCATTTGAAACCACTTCCAACAGTGCATGTTTCTATTATAGTAATTACATTATAAGTCAAGTACAGTGAGGCAAGTCCATGATAGGACTGGAAGCTGCAAAGACTAGAGCCACCTCAAGGCAAGCTATTATGTACAGCTGGAACTGAATTCAGTCTTTCAGGCATTACCATCTCAGTATTAACTAAGTTTATATATGTGATAATGTATTTATTGATTGTAGAATATGTATATATATTTATAACTAATAAATTATATTAATTAACTTTTGAGTGTTCATATTTTTTATAACTGTTGGGTTGAGTCTGGAATTCAGACCAAACACAACAGAATTGGTGCAATCAGAGAATAGAACTATTTTTCCCCAATAACTGGAAAAAAGAGTAAATATGTGAGTACACAGTTAAAACCAAGCAAAACTTTCCATATAGTAGTGCCATCTTGTGCTAACAAGAGCAATCAATGGATGCCATAAGGCTTGTGCATAAAATCCCTATCTAGTGCCTACTCATCCTATATCCCCAGACTAGTTTCTGGCTTGTGGCCTTCATCAGTGAGGAGCCTTGGATCTGAGAGCACTGTATCTATATCTTAGGACCTAATGCAACCCTCCAGCACCCACCTTTTAACTCTATTTAACTACAAAACTATGAGAATGAAATTGAAAACACAATTAATATTTTCAATCCAAGCTCAACAGATTATATTAATCATATGGGTCTGAACTTATTTCAGCACCCATACATTTTGATGTCTTTGGCTCTTTCACAACCATAGCCACCACTATCCTATTAGGAAGCATTGGTGTTAAACCACTAAACATCATATGATCACTATCTCATACTAGCACATAATTGTTATTAAACAATTCAAAACAAAGCAAAACTCCATATAGTAGTGCCATCTTGTGCTAACAAGAGCAATCAATGGATACCAGAAGGCTTGTGCATAAAATCCCTATCTAGTGCCTACTCATCCAATATCCCCAGACTAGTTTCTGGCTTGTGGCTTTCATCAGTGAGGAGACTTGGATCTGAGAGCACTGCACCTAGATCTTAGGATCTAATGCAACCCTCCAGCACCCACCTTTTAACTCTATTTTTGCCTACTCATCCAATATCCCCAGACTAGTTTCTGGCTTGTGGCTTTCATCAGTGAGGAGACTTGGATCTGAGAGCACTGCACCTAGATCTTAGGATCTAATGCAACCCTCCAGCACCCACCTTTTAACTCTAAATAGAGTTAAAAGGTGGGTGCTGGAGGGTTGCATTAGATCCTAAGATCTAGGTGCAGTGCTCTCAGATCCAAGTCTCCTCACTGATGAAAGCCACAAGCAGAGTTAAAAGGTGGATGCTGGAGGGTTGCATTAGATCCTAAGATCTAGGTGCAGTGCTCTCAGATCCAAGTCTCCTCACTGATGAAAGCCACAAGCCAGAAACTAGTCTGGGGATATTGGATGAGTAGGCACTAGATAGGGATTTTATGTACAAGCCTTCTGGTATCCATTGATTGCTCTTGTTAGCACAAGATGGCACTACTATATGGAGAATTTGGCTTTGTTTTGAATTGTTTAATAACAATTATATGTTAGTATGAGATAGTGATCATATGTTGTTTAGTGAGTACACAGTTAAAGACATTTGTTGTTTATACAACACAGTGATAAGGCCAACAGAATTGCCAGTCAAACAAAATAATTATTTTTAACGACAGCTGTAAAAAAATTTAAGCCAACAGAATTTGCAAAAGGAATATTTTTCTTACGGACTGGAAAAATAAAGTAAATACATGAGTGCAGCTAAAGACATTCGATGTCTTTATAATATAGTGATTAATAAAATTACTTAGACCTGCTCGAATAAAAAATCAGATCCAACAGATCTGAAAGAAAGGTTGACTGCAAACATTAGAGACTAGTCAATTAAAGGCTTCAATTAATCAGGAGTGTTTACTCACAATAAACTGACAGAAGTTCACCCTAGTGGATTGTTAGCTTTGTCACTATTGATTTTTGAACAATTTCAAACTGTAGTTGTACAATTAACAAACAAGTGGTGACTCACAATCATTTTTTCTTATGAATAAAAGAGGGAAATAAAACAATGTTTAATTTTTCTGGCTCTATAAAAGCTTTTGATCCAGCCCACCCTGAGGGCTGGTTAAGCTATAGAAAGTGATTAATATTTTACCTACAGGCTAACCAGATCAAGAAGCCAGAGGTAAAATTAGCCACATTAATGCCCATAATAGGTCCTCAAACATACAAAATCCTGAAATCTCAATCAACATCAGAAACACTGGCTGACCTAGATTTTGACAAAATGTCAGTGATTCTCATAGATTACCACCCTCACCCCAACCTCCGGCAATAATGCAGAGATATTATTTCAATCTTTGCATCCAAGAGCAGAGAGAAACTTCAAGAGATTTCACAACAAGAATCTGTACATTGGCATTAAAGAGTGAATTCAATGATTGTCTGAATAAAGCACTTTGAGATCATTTTATTTGTGGGATAAATAACCACAACTTAAGGCTAAAATGTCTAATAATACCAGATTTTCATTTTAAATCAGCTTTGATCCAAGAAATACTAGCAGAGTTTACAGTTATTCAGAGAAAGACAAAAATTATTAATTATGATGTGCAAAATATTGAGCTGAACACTGGGTCATCCAGACACTCAGACAGTTCAGATAATTCAGCATCAATGAGTATAAAGCATTGCTACAGTTATGAACAAATGCACACACATACAGAATTCCCACACCGCTATGCTTGTCTGAAATTAAAAAGACATATACCTGATATGAGGTTGGAAAAACCCATTCCAAAAAACAGTAAAGGCAATTATAAGAAAAATAAACAAATTGCCTGTATAAATCAAATAAAAGACAATCAGTCTTGATTTAAACACAGGATTATAATTAATGATACATCAGTTACAATGGAATTGGACACATGATCTGCAGCATCCATTGTTTCAAAAAAGACCTGAGCTATCATTAATATGAATAGTGAACATAAGCTGCATTCTAGTAGCAAGTTAATTACAGATGATCAGAACAACAAAATAAAACTGTTGGGTCAAACAACAGTTAAAATTACAATACTAACATGACTACAAAGCTAGGTAATCATAGTAACTTAATAGGCTGTGTCTGGTTCAGTCACTTAGGCTTTTCAGTGATAAAGGTGAACCAGGCCACAACATTAAACAAATTAAAATCTGATTACTCAGATGTATTCAATAAAAAAGGTCTGTACATAGAACAACTGATCCATATATCATTAAATAAATAGGTAAAACCCATTACTATCAGTGCAGATTACTTCCACTGGCTTTGAGAACTAAAGTGAAAGCAGAGCTCAGAAAGTGGGAGGCTTCCGGGGCTATAGAGCCCATCTCATAATCAGAATGAGCCATCCCAATAGTACCAATCATCAAAGAAAATGGTAATGTGTGTATATGTGGGGATTACTGATGCAAAATTGACAAACCTTTAACTCTGAATAATTACCCACCTCCATTAGTTAAAAAGATCCCATTCACATTGTCAAGTGGTAGAGTTTTTACTAATATTGATTTAAAACATGCATTCTTGCAACTACCTGTTGATGATCAGGCTGCAAGAGCATTAACAATAATAACCCACAAAGGTTTATTCAAAATGAACCAGTTGCCATTTGGTATATTGGTCACCCCAGCAATATTCCAAAGAGTGATAGATAAACTGGCTGTTGGAATTCTGAACACACTCCCATATTTTGATGACTTCCTATTAGTGAAACAAACAACAGAGCAACTCTGGAGTGCCACCAAAAACTCCTACACAAATTCAAAGCCTCTGGCATTAAAATAAACTTGGATAAGTGTAATGAAGCCAATGAGCTGGAATTTCTTGAATACAGGATAGATATAAGTGGCATTCATCCAATTCAAAAGAGAGTTTTGACAATTAAAAAAGACAAAACACCTGAAAATAAGAAACAATTTTAGTCCTTCTTAGAGCTCATAAATTATTATGAAAGTTTCTTATATCATAAAACTGAGACTGCTGAATCATTATGCAGACTATTGGACAAAAAGGAAGTCTGGAAGTGGAACAGTAAGCATGATAAAACCTTTAATAATATAAAAAATGTAATATCAGAACAGTAATGTTGGCACATTTCAAGCCAGAAAAAGTGCTAATACTAACAGGTGATGCATCACTGGTTCGAACAGGGGCAGTGTTGACCAATAAAAACAATGATGGGACACACAACCCTATTGCTTTTGCATCAAAGTCACTCTCAAAGTCTGAAGAAAAATATGCTCAAATTGATAGAGAAGACCTGGTTTTGATCAATAGCATTAAAACATTTTTGACTACATATACAGCAGATTTTTTATCCTATAAACAGATCATAACCTCCTTTTGGGAATATTTGCATTTGACAAAGGAATCCCTTTGTATGTGTTACCACAAATGATGTGGTGGTTAAATTTTTTCTCAGGCTTCAATTTTTGTACTGCAGTACAGAGAGAAAATGTATTCCCCATGTTGATGCATTATAGAGGCTGCAAACAATCTAACAATATCAAGTGAACCAATTAACATGATTGGCTTGTAATCAAATACACCACTGAACAGTAAGACAGTGGCTTTATGAACCACTAATGACCCTGGATTTCAAAAGGTACAAAATGGATCTAGTTGACCAAATAAAACACTGAGTTGCATTCAGCTTACAGACATGAATGCTGAACCTCTCAATTGAACATTGCTATATTATTTAGGAATCCAGAATTGTTATCTCACCAGATGGACATTGCAAGGCACTCAGTCTGCTACATAATGAGTATCCAGAGAATATCTGATTGAAGATTCTGGCAAAATTATATGTGTGATGGCCCTCCTTAAATGTTAATATTGAGACCAAAGTCCATCACTGCTGGCAATGCAAAATGTATCAAAATATGCCAGCAAAAGACAAAACAACTCAGTGGCCTAAACCTGAAGGGCTGTGATCTAGACTCCATGTAAACCATGCAGGCCCATGGAAAGGCAAACTGCTGTTGATAGAAGTTGACTCATACTCTATCATTTAAGTCCACAGCTACAATAGAAGCTGTTAGAAGGTTATTTGCAACATATAGCTTACCTAAAAATACTGTCAGATAATGGCACAGCAAGCTGCATTCAAAACTTTTACACTAATAATGGCATTGAGCTAGTGTACAGCCCACCATTTCTTCCAAAAAGCAATGACCAGATAGAGAGAGTAGTTTAAATCAAAAAAGCTGATGACAAATATAGATACAGGAAGCTGGAACACCAGGATTACCAGAATACTTTTAGCACAGCATTCCATACCAAGTACAACAACAGGAAATACTCTAGTAGAACTGCTATACAATAGACATGTACAAACTAACCTGTCAGCTCTGAAACCTCATTTCCAAAAATGAACAAAAAAATAGCAAAATAAAAATGGAAAATAGGCACTCATGTGCTATGCAGAATATACAAGGGATCCACAAAATGGATCCCAACAATGGCTATACCATGGAAAGAACTCTATACTGTAGTAGTTCAAACAGCTGATGACTATCAACATCTTCACCATTTAAACTGAGACCGAATCATCTAGAAAATTAAGACAGAAGAAAACCAAATAAACATTCAGGTACAAGTACATTAAATGAAGGTGATGATCGCCAAACTGAAGACAGAAACAGCCTAGATGAACAAGATATGAATAGCATTAAATATGAGAAAACAACAAATTGGATGTTGTCCAACTCATCTATATGACTACATTCTTCAGGGATAATTTTAGCCAGGGGGAAGGATATCATACTTCACCTGGCTACCAGAGGTAAATTAGTCTTGATTCCTTCTTTATCAAATCAGATTGAGCATTCACTGCTGCTAACCAATGGGTAAACAGATACATAAAACATGGCCAATGGCTAATTCTGACCAACAGGCAGTGGTACTCTCAGAATCTAAAGGTTGCCAATAAGATTGGGGATCTGGTAATAAATAGTCAGCATTTTATGATGGAAATAGAGAATGGTGGTCTAACTGAAATGATTAAATGTGGTTTCATTTGAAACTACAGCCAACAGTTCATGGTTCTATTATAGTTATTATGCTATAAATCTTCTACAGTAAAGAAAGTTCACAATAGGACTGGAAGCTGCAAAGACTAGGTCCAACTCAAGGTAAGCTCTCTATTACAGCCAGAAGAGTCTAAAATTCATGAGGCAAGCTATTATATACAGTTGGAAGTGAGTTTAGTCAATTGGGTATGACCAACCCAGTATTAACTTGATTGTATAATATATATATATATATATATATATTGTAACAGTCAAGTTTGTACATTCGCGTAACAGAATTCAGAATCCAAGTAAAGAGACCGAAGCTGACCAGACTAGGACTGTAACATCCCGAGTCCGACCGCACTTCAACTCGTAAGCCAGGATTCCAAGACTCAAGACCCTACGAATGACCACCTTGAACTTACACGTAGTATACCTCTTTCCACACGGCCGACATAGGTCACGGAGAAGCAATGAGACTCATAACAAAAAAAATGGAATTTATTAACTGTATATATTTAAAACTAATTAATGCAACGGAAATCACATATATAATATAGAGAATTTTGAATTGGATTGAAATAAATAAGATCGAGATCAGAGTAATTTATTAAATTGTATGTTTATTTTTGCAGATTAAATTTGACGATTTTATCTATATTATTCTTGTATTTTACAATTAAAATGCGCGTAGCATCTAACATTTTGGAGAGTGCTTTAACCTTCTCTCCTTACAATTAAAATTATTTTACATTTGTTATTTTATTTGATGAAGTTAAATATTGTTTTCATCATTTGCTTTATTATCTTATTGATCAGTCACTGCATTGTAGCTATGGGGCAGATTATTCTAATCCCTCTTATTCCATGGTTTTCAGCTAAGCAATCAGACGAAGCCTTGTTTTCTCATATATGTGAAACATTTAAAGTCAAATTTATCTATAATATTATTATTTCAAACTATTGTACATGAGACCGAAACTAGTTCTTGAATATGTCAGACAATGGCTGAAACTTAATTTAAGGGAGGAAGAGTTGGCCACCAAAAGAACCAATGCGCTATAGCGCTGGTAAACAGTTATACTAAATGTCGCTCTGCGGATGGATTAATATTTAGGGTTTTGTGATCAACACCGGAGCCCTATGACCGATCGCCATGCTGCTAAAGAGGGTTGGGGTAGCTAACACTATTGCCTGGAATTTGACGTCAGGTCTTATTCGTGTGTGACCCAAGGAGTGTAAGAGGGATGGCCATTCCGAGTCCCATCTTAAAGAAAAATGCAACATAACGAGAAAGTTTAAATGTATAATAAAATTATCACATCCGCTAAACAAAAGAGTTGAAATAATTTAATATTTAGCTACGAGAACGATAGCTAATCAGTGGAATCATTAGCGCCAACTCTAATATAGCTTTTTTAATATCATATGCTATATATGGGTGTACTTTTAAATATTCTTTGCTGTCTAGTTTCAATCTCAAATAACACATTTGATTATGCGATTAATTAATAAAAACAAAAAAGGGGGGGAAAAGTATATTTGGAGGGCTTTTACAAAATGAAATAGATAACAAATATACTTATTCAAGGCTTGGATATTGCTTAGTGAAAATTAAATTGAAATTTACTTTGGGTTAAAACAAGATTCCCATTTTAAAATTGCCAACAAATAATTAAATAATCAAGGTCAAAATAATAATCAGCACATAGCCAATTCTTAACAGTTATTTAAGAGGGTTTCGAAACAGCGTGCATTAAGCTACGATAAATAATTATTAAATGAAGAGGGGTCATTCTCTCTTCTCTTTATTATTAATATTAAATGCTCGCTGTTTCGAGGCATTAGCATATAATTTATATTTTAAAATAAAAAATAAAGAAACCATAGTCACAACTGCAGTGAGAAAATTGAAAATAAAATTATTAAAATCATTTAGTTAGGAAACATTAGAAAGTAGGTCAGAATTATATAATTAAATTTAAGAATAAAATTTTACATTTCGCAATTTACTTGAATTCAAGATTTTAGAATTAAAATACATTTTATAAGTCTAGACTTAAAGGAAAATTAATATATTGAACTGCAGTTAGAAATGATGAGGTTACCGGTCATCTTGTAGTACTTGAGCTGGAGTTACTGGAGTCTTTGTGAGTGGCTTATGCATCATCTTCTTCCCACGGTTAGAGCGGAGCTGTTATGGCATTATACTGGTGATGGTGGTTTTTGATGGAAGTAAAGGCCCGTTGCCTTCACTCTGGAGCTTAGCCAAGGCTGCCTGTTTTAGCCTGACATTTTCTCTCGCACAGTTATAAAAATTATTGTCTTAACTGGATGACAAAATGTTCACGGTTGCTTTTGGTTCAGGATACACGCTGGATTCCAAAGCTTAACGATGATCAAGGAAGGCAAAACTTCACAGATGTCGCATTCATTCAAAGCTGTCAAGGTTCCAAAAAAGTAAAGATCTAAGATGGCTCCTCCACTTTACATGGCCTTTTTAAATGATCGCCTTATCAGCCCACACACCTTGGAATTTCATCTCCATCAAGATTACAAAATTTTTAATTTGCTTATCAAATTAGTGGTTGACTTCAAACATGCTGACATTCCTTTTAGGTGTTATAACTTTTCTCTGATTATCAACTTTTAATTAAATCGAATTTTAATCAGTTTAATCCGATATTAGATTTTATTTTTAATTAGTCAGGAATTTTGTTCTGATTTTATAATTTATGTGTAAAATCCCTGCTGTAAACTATATTTTTAATTAGCGAGGTCTCCAAAATAATTTAGAATCAATTAGCTAGATTATTTTAAAATTGGCTTTTCTTTTTTAGAAACCTAAGGCAGGTGTGTATATACTGATATAATTGTTTACAGCAAAAACTTTACTAAACTTTTAATTCTCCGAAAATACTTTTTATTTTTAGAAAAAAAATCTTTTTCTTTTTAAAAGAAACTTGTCAGCAGCATTTGCAATCAATCATCCTTTCAATGTGTTTTTACATTAAATTGGTTTATAATAAAAATGAAACTTAAAATTTAATAAATATTTTAATCACACCATTATGCTATATATGTATATTCAATATAGGTGGATTATATTCCCACATACGAATTTAAGTAATAAATTAATAAATTGACGCTACATTATTACTGTTTAAAAATATTACGCGATAAAATTATACGCTATAACTCTGGCAATACTATTCACTTATAGCATTCTTTCGAGATATGTGCGTATATAATGCTGTTTATATAGCCGTGGTTGTAATTTTTAGCTTACAAATCTTAATTTAGACTTATTAAACAGGTTTGAACTTAGCACAGACGAGTGGGTTATTAGGATGGTTGGTGAAACGGTGAGGGACTTGAAGACAAACCGTTTCATTTCCGTAAACTTACAAAAAAAAACAATTAAAAAAAATGACCTTGCTACAATCATGACTTTGAATTTTCGTTATCAATTTGTTAAATAATTTCCTATTTTCCCATGACATAAACTTATTTACTTGCTGCGCTAAGGAATTTATTTATCAGTACCTTTATACTTACGACTCTCCTACCACCAAAAAAACATACGCATCAATAAAATTAATATCAAGAGCAATATACACATTAAATCACCAATCAATCATAAAAAAATCATGAGATCTCAATAAATCTGAATTAATATCCAAATGGATATTCGTCAGTTAGAAAGGGGTAGACATGTTAGTTTTTTTTTTTTTAAAAAAATATGCAGTATATATATTTAATGTTTTTTTTGGGGGGGGGGAAGGACAGATCCTTTTTTTTTTTTTTTAGCTAATAAATTTTTAAGTAGGATCTGGGGGTTGTTTAATACTTGGCTCGTGACTACTAAAGCCAAACCAATATCCCAACATGTCATCATCCTCGGATTCAGACGTCTCATTACATTCGCTTGTTGGTCTTAACAGAGGCTGACGTGGGTGCATTTTTAAGCTTCTGGCAAATTCACTCCCTTCGTATGGGATCTCGTTATTTAATTCCCAATCATCTTCCTCTAATTTCGAACCCCTTTTTGACTTCGAGTCCCGACAAACTGACTCACTATGTGTAATCTTATCTTCCTTAACCGCTGGTTCTCTTTCTATATTTGATATACATGATATCTCCATTTTTTGACTTGTTTTACCTAGAGCATCTAAATAACTTTCTTTATTCACTCCTTATCGTTTAACGGACTGGTGCAAAATGTACAGATTTCTTTTCCTTCTTACTTTCTTTCTCTGACTCACTACATGCTTCTCCACAGTTTGTACTTTGGGCTTGTCTTTTTTTAAAACTAATTTTTTCTTGGTAGACACACATTATACCTTTCGCATAATCGAGATGGCACTGATACATATTTAAAAAGTCATTTCCTATTACAAGATCATGTATTAATTTCGCCATGACAAAAAATATATGGCCAAGAGTCGTTTTACCCCACACTAGTTCTAACCATACTTGTTTTCTTTCCGTTTTAGTTTTCCTACCGTTGGCTAGTGTGATAATCATTTCTTTTACTGGCAATGTTGGTACCCTACACGACGCTCTTCCGCTCTTCCACCTCTGCTAGCCATCCTTTTGACACGAACGACAATTGGCTCCCAGTATCCAGCAATGCATCTCCCTTTACTGTATCAATAGTGATCTGTACAATGGGGCATGGCTCAAGTGGGACCCCTGGACTGGTCTCAGATCGGAAGAGCATCTTCTGACATAATTAATTCTGGAGTTGTGTCCCTTAAAGCATCCCTTGGACTCCGGTAGAAGGAACTGACTAGCGGTGTCCCCTGTAGTTTAACGTTTTATTTCTATAAGGTTCTTTCACCCATGTCTGATTATTTGATTCCCATCTGGTAGGCCTGTAATATGTTTGGTCATCTGTCATCATTGTTTGACACCTTGGGGCTTCAATCCTACGTATTTTCTCTGGTGGCTCTTTTGGACTTGGCGTAAAATCAATGGTGGTTAAGAAACCAGCCATATCTTCTATCGTACGTATTCTGCATCCCATCATCAATTGCTGTACTCGAGCAGGCATGTTTTGCTGTATGATACGGATCCTCTGAGTGTCAGTAAATGGAAACGCAGACAGGGATCTAAGGGAGGCTATTTGTCTCAAGAAGAATTGAGTGTGGGTTTCCTTCATCACTGATCCATAGGTTTCTTTAAGTATAGAGTGATAGATTCCCTCCTGGTGTTCCTCACTCCAGAATGTCTTCTGTATGGCTTGTGCATATTGCTCAAAGTTCTGGGGTTTTTCACTACAGCAGTCCCACCAAGACTTTGCGTATCCATGTAAATAATGAATGGCCAATGCTACCTGATCAGCTACTAGGACCTTTTGAAATCTGAAGAGTTCCTTTAAGCTTTCTAAATGTACCTTTGGATTTTCTCCCACTTCTCCCTTAAAAGCTTTTACTTGGATAAATTTAGCCAAGCCCATGGGTATATTCATTGATGATGTCACTGATTCATATATAGTTGGTTCTCTATTTTCTAGTGTTAACTCTAAACCACTCCTGCATGGGATGGAACAGTGTTCAGATCCTTTATCCATAATGTTTTCCATGTTGATTTTCATCTCCCTTATATTAGAAATATCTTTTACACTATCTGTAGTCTTACTAATATCTGGTACAATGTTTGTCTTGCCCTGGTTGTAGGTTTGGGAACCAGTAGTTAAGTTACATTCTACAATGTCCATTTTTGCTTCCCTTATTTGTGTAATTTCTCTCTTCAATTCCTGGATGTCTTCTGTAATGGCATTTTCTTCTTGGGCAAAAACATGATTTCTATAACTCAAGTTTTCTTTTAACTCAGAAATTTCCTCTCTGATCTGTTTCTGTCCCTCTTCGTATTCTTCAATTTTTAGGCAGATATCTTGCCCCATTTTAGAGACTTTCTCCTCCATAACCATTTCCTGATGCTCGGTCTGCCCTCTAACATCTGTGAGTTGTTCTTTTAGTGATTCTATTTCCTTGTTGGTTTCTTCTCGGTTTTGATTTAATTTTTTTGTGACCTCTACTTGAACTTCTTCATATTTTTCTTGGCAGCTGATGGACAACTCCTGCCAGCTCCTACATAGCTTTTCTTCAAGTCGTTGGCCTTGCATTTCCATTTCTCGTCTCACTTCAGACGTGTGCTCTTCCGATACCGTTTGTTTCCCTCTCTAATTTCCTTTCCCAACACCTCAAATCTCTGCTCCATTTCTAACTTATTTTTTCGATCTCTCTCCTCTAATTTCTGACTATTTACCTCGTCTCTCTTTATAAAAATTTGAGTCATCCTCTCCAACATAAAATTCACATCCCAATTTTTATTTTTGGACTCTTCCACCTGTTTATGTTCTATTTCATTATTTACTGGTTCTTCTGAGATAATGGCAGCTTCTCCTGTAGGAATTTCCTCATCAGGGCTAAGGCTTACTTCCCTTTCTGTGCTGCCTCTCTCTTCTGCGATCTTTCTCCCTGACCTTAACGTGATCCCTAAACCTTTCCCTTCTATTTCCTTCTGTACTTCTTCCCCTTCACTCATTATTTCTTGATCCTCCTCCATATTATTATTTTCTTTTTTCTTATTAAACTAGATCTCAAAACAATACTGATTAATTTACTAAAAAAACTTTATTGAATATACGGCTGATGGCTAAACTCCGTGAATGAAAGTGACTGGTTCACTTCCCATCCTGTTATGATGCCTTACTCTACTATGATGCCTCACTTTATACCGCTATTATTTTTATTTTTACAAGACGCTCTTCCCATTATTTCATAAGTTTAATAAATACAATTATAAAAATAAATAATAAAAGTTGACTCACCCTCGGTTTCTTCCAGCTGCTTTGAAATTTAATTTTAAATTCGTTCATGATTGTAACAATATTTTGTTTTATACGGAAGAGCCACGTCTGAAACGGTAAAATTTGTATTTGACCCACTTTCCAATTTCATTCTCATTCTTATTCAATCCAATTCACAAAGTATGATTTTCATAAAAAAAAAAACGGTTTTTCCTTTCCTTTTAAATTCCAATGTTTTTCCTCACTATCCCTGATGACAAATTTATATGAGGATGACCTATAGCTTATTTAAATCATCCTCGGGGCCTGATCACCCAGTGAGCAGAAAGCTTAACAAAATTAAACTCAAAATTTACTAAAAGTCATTTGAAAAAAAAATTTTTTTTTTTTTTTTTTTTTTAGCAAAATTTTTTTATTTCATTTTATATGTATCTGATCATTGGTCTCTTCAGGGGTGGAAATAAGTTACAAGCCCCACGATTTGGGCGTCCAAACCCGGTGAAAAAAAAATACTATGTAACAGTCAAGTTTGTACATTCGCGTAACAGAATTCAGAATCCAAGCAAAAGAGACCGAAGCTGACCAGACTAGGACTGTAACATCCTGAGTCCGACACGCACTTCAACTCGTAAGCCAGGATTCCAAGACTCAAGACCTCCTAAAGACCACCTTGGAACTTACCGTAGTATACCTCTTTCCACACTGACGCTTAGGTCACGGAGAAGCAATGAGACTCATAACAAAAAAAGGAATTTATTAACTGTATATATTTAAAACTAATTAATGCAACAGAAATCACATATATAATATAGAGAATTTTGAATTGGATTGAAATAAATAAGATCGAGATCAGAGTAATTTATTAAATTGTATGTTTATTTTTGCAGATTAAATTTGACGATTTTATCTATATTATTCTTGTATTTTACAATTAAAATGCACGTAGCATCTAACATTTTGAGAGCGCTTTCCTTGCTTCTCCTAACAATTAAAATTATTTTACATTTGTTATTTTATTTGATGAAGTTAAATATTGTTTTCATCATTTGCTTTATTATCTTATTGATCAGTCACTGCATTGTAGCTATGGGGCAGATTATTCTAATCCCTCTTCCGATTCCATGGTTTTCAGCTAAGCAATCAGACGAAGCCTTGTTTTCTCATATATGTGAAACATTTAAAGTCAAATTTATCTATAATATTATTATTTCAAACTATTGTACATGAGACTGAAACTAGCTCTTGAATATGTCAGACAATGGCTGAAACTTAATTTAAGGGAGGAAGAGTTAGCCACCAAAAGAACCAATGCGCTATATAGCGCTGGTAAACAGTTATACTAAATGTCGCTCTATGGATGGATTAATATTTAGGGTTTTGTGATCAACACCGGAGCCCTATGACCGATCGCCATGCTGCTAAAGAGGGTTGGGGTAGCTAACACTATTGCCTGGAATTGAGCGTCAGGTCTTATTCATGTGCGACCCAAGAGTGTAAAGGAGATGGCCGTTCCGAGTCCCATCTTAAAGAAAAATGCAACATAACGAGAAAGTTTAAATGTATAATAAAATTATCACATCCGCCAAGCAAAGAGTTGACATTAATTTAATATTTAGCCACGAGAACGATAGCTAATCAGTGGAATCATTAGCGCCAACTCTAATATAGTGTTTTTAATATCATATGCTATACGTAGGCGATTTTTTAAATATTCTTTGTTGTCTAGTTTCAATCTCAATCAATACATTTGATTACGCGATTAATTAATAAAAACAAAAAAGGGGAAAAAAGTATGATTTGGAGGGCCTTTACAAAATGAAATAGATAACAAATATACTTATTCAAGGCTTAGGATATTGCTTTAGTGGAAATTAAATTGAAATTTACTTTGGGTTAAAACAAGATTCCCATTTTAAAATTGCCAACAAATAATTAAATATCAAAGGTCAAAAATAATAATCCTATATTACGCCAATTCTTAACAGTTATTTAAGAGGGTTTCAAACAGCGTGTACATTAAGCTCACGATAAATAATTATTAAATGAAGAGGGGGTCATTCTCTCTTCCTTTATTATTAATATATTAAATGCTCACTGTTTCGAGGCATTAGCATATAATTCTGTATATTTAAATAAAAAGAAAGAAACCATAGTTACAACTGCAGTGGAGAAAATTGAAAATAAAAATTATTAAAATCATTTAGTTAGGAAACATTGAGAAAGTGAGTCAGAATTATATAATTAAATTTAAGAATAAAATTTTACATTTCGCAATTTACTTAATTCAAGATTTTAGAATTAAAAAAACATTTTATAAGTCTAGACTTAAAGGAAAATTAATATATTGAACTGCAGTTAGAAATGGTGAGGTTGACTGTCATCTTGTTAAGTACTTGAGCTGGAGTTACGGATGTTCTTTATGGCGCTTGCAGCATCATCTTCTTTCACATGGTTAGAGCAAGCTGTTATATGGCGGCATACTGGTAGGTGATGGTGGTTTTTGATGAGGTAAAGGCCGTCGCTTCACTCTGAGCTTAGCCAAGGCTGCCTGTTTTAGCCTGACATTTTCTCTAGCACAGTTATACAAAAAATTATTGTCTTAACTGGGATGTCAAAATGTTCACGGTTGCTTTTGGTTCAGGATACACGCTGGATTCAAAGCTTAACGATGATCAGGGGAAGGCAAAACTTCACAGATGTCGTATCCAGAGTCTCGTAAAGATTTCAAAGATTCAAAGCTGTCATGTTTCAAAAAAAGTAAAGATCTAAGATAGCTCCTCCACTTTACAATGGCCTTTTAAATGATCCGCCTTATCCAGCCCACACACCTTGGAATTCTCATCTCCATCAAGATTACAAAATTTTTAATTTGCTTATCAAATTAGTGGTTGACTTCCAAACATGCTGACATTCCTTTTTAGGTGTTATAACTTTTCTCTGATTATCAACTTTTAATTAAAT